>OX465047.1:5522789-5540289 GCA_949841015.1 Aplysina aerophoba | reverse complement strand
CTCCTTCTAGCGGGTGCCAACATATCGGGAGACTTGAGACATCCCAGCACAGCCATACCTCAAGGAACTCTTCTGGCATGTGCCATCACATTTAGCATCTATTTCATGATATGTGAGTTTTGAACATCAGCCAAGCATTAGTGAACCCAACACTTCAATGATTGAGTGACAGAATGACCCTCACTCGGTGACAACTGGCTATTGGGTACCTTGAGTGTGCATGTGTGTGCGTGTACGTACGTGTGTGTTTGTGTGTGTGTGAGCTGATAGCACCTAGCGTCCACTGAAGCACTGACAAGTGGTTTGTTTTCTACTGTATCAATTCTTGTAGTTGTGCTAACCGCCTTTACAAGTACACGGGCACTGTTGCTAGGCGACAACAACTTCCTTCAGGTGTGAAAGGGCAGGGTTAGTGGGTGGGTGTACCTCAGTTGTAGCTTCTAACCACTGCCTCGTCTTTGACCACAGGACACCAGCATCTTCCCTCCACTCATAACTATTGGAGTGTTTTCTGCAACCTTGTCTGCTGGTCTTAGCTGCCTTATTGGTGAGTGAGAGCAGTGTTTACACATCCCACCACATTACATCCCAGCACATCACTGCACAGCACATCACACCACAGCACTGCACTGCACTCCACATCATATCACACCACACTAGCACAGCACTACACATCATGTCACATCATATCACATCACTGCACAGCACATCACTTCACACACACCATACCATGCACCACTACACCGTTCAGCATCACATCAGATCACATCACATCACATGAATACTAATCTGTGCAGGTGCTTCAAGGATTCTGTACGCCATCTCGAAAGACAGAATATTTGGTGAGGCTGTCCTGCAGACAGGGAGTAGCTCTTGACTGACTTACCCTTGTCTCCGTTTGAGCTCCCCTTTTGTGTATCTCATGTGACTGTCATGTCATTGAGAATATGTGACTGTCATGTCATTGAGAATATGTGACTGTCATGTCATTGAGAATATGTGACTGTCATGTCATTGTGAATATGTGACTGTCTTGTCATTGTGAATATGTGACTGTCATGTCATCGAGAATGTGTGTCATGTCATCATGATAATGGCTTAATGTCATGAAGTATTGACTGTGGCATGATCCAATCCCGTGCAGGCCGACTCCTCTATGTGTTCAGCATCGTGGTGGGCAAGAAGAAGGAGCCACTGTTTGCTGTGATTGCATCTTGGATAATAGTGCAAGTGAGCATTGCCATAGCAACACTCTGAAGTTCTTTTTGTGGTACGTAAATACATGGATCCATATGTTGTGCTGTTTGCTCTGTCCCAGCCGTTTCATCCACTTTTCTCCACCATTACTTCACCCACTCTCACCTCCCCGTCATCCCCTCCCCCCCCTGTCACCCAATCTCACATCCCCTTCACCCCTCTCCTCTCTCATCACCAAATCTCACCTTCCCTTCACACCCCTCCCCTTCTGTCACCCAATCTCACCTCCCCCTCACCTCCTCCACTCTCATCACCCACTCTCACCTTCCCCTCACTCCCCTCCCCTCCTGTCACTCAATCTCACCTCCCTCCTGTCATCATTTACATAGCTTCTCCTGTTCATGGACAAGCTGAATGTAGTTGCTCCCATTGCAACTATTTTCTTCCTCCTCTCCTACGCTGGAGTCAACATCGCCTGCCTCACACTCAGGGTGGCCTCCGCCCCCAATTTCCGGTATGAACAAGGATGTTATTCTCGTGTCACTAATGGTGCATCCCTGAAATGTCACCTTCTGCTCTGCCTGCAGGCCATCGTTCCAAGCATACTCCAGAACGTCTGGTGAGGGCATCTGATTAGTCCTACAACCAAGCTCATGTTGGCTAACACACACCTGCACTCTGGTGGATGCACTAACTAGTACAACTTAACTGTAGATACTACTTTTTTGTATAATGGTACTCCCTATATTCACCAGTAGTTAACTTTTTAGGTCTCTAACTCACTGCCTGTGGCACCTCCAGCTCTGGAGACCAATCTTACTCTTGTTCCACTGTGTGGCGTCCCTCCCTCCCTCCTTCCCTCAACCCGCCAGCCTTCCTCGGGTTTCTTGCGTGTGTGGCTATGATGTTTGTAGTGAACCCTCTCTTCTCCGCTGTTGCTATTGGTGAGCACACACCCTGCATGTTGGTTACTCAGTTGCCATGGCAACAAAATATGAAGTAGATATACACCAGCAAGAGTACTATTGATGCGAACCACAAAGCCCTAGTTGTAATGTAATGATCACACCCCTCATTGCCCCACCCCTTCTCAACCCCACCCCTCCCTCAGTTGTGATGCTCATTCTCTTCATGGGCTTATTCATGTTCGGACCCGCAACTGAGTGGGGTGACGTGTCTCAAGCCCTCATCTTCTATCAGGTACTGAAGTGCCCATGGGCTCTTATATGTCAACTGTCATCTGAGCACCTAGGTGAAGTTTCGCACTTCACACTGGCAAGGGATGCGTGTCCAGCTAGTCTTCCCTACTGCAGCATCTTTCATTTTGTAACCAAACTTCACTTCCTCCCTCTTTCCCTCTGTCACCTCCCTCTCTCCATGACCATCTCCACCACCCCCTACACCGTCCCTTCCCTCCATT
Organism: Aplysina aerophoba; assembly: GCA_949841015.1. NCBI lineage: Eukaryota > Metazoa > Porifera > Demospongiae > Verongiida > Aplysinidae > Aplysina > Aplysina aerophoba. Next base: position 5,537,672 of record OX465047.1, on the reverse strand, counting down.
CACCACCTCTTCCATCCCTCCTTCTTTGCCACCTCCACACTGCCTCCATGCACCACATCTGCTAAGGTTCGCAAGTTCCTTCTCCGACTGGACATTCGGAAAAGCCATGTCAAGTTCTGGCGCCCTCAGATCCTCCTCCTGGTGGCTAGTCCACGCTCAACGTACTCACTCATTGACTTCACCAACGACCTCAAGAAGGTCAGTGGAGCCAGGAGGTGGTGGTGGCACTGCTGAGGAGTACTGTATAGTGTTAAAATTTTGTGAGATTTAAACTTCGCTTTTTTCATGGTCAATTTTGCAAAATTTTAGCTTTGCAAAATGTTTTCCCCTAAAAGATACACAGCTGATTTTGAACAAAACTATGAACTTTTAACCACAAAATCTTTGATTTTGAACAAAATCATGAACTTTTCTTTCAGAGGGGTGCGACCGTCATTTTGTCTGGGACACTTTCGAGTGGACTCAAACAGTAGCTGAGTCCTGTACAGTGGAACCTCTTGATAAAGGACACTCTGAATAAAGGACACCTCTCTAATGAGGACAGTGTCTGCAGTCCCAACTACATAGACCTGTGTACAAATATACCTCTGAAGTAAGGACACCTCTCTATGCAGGACAGCCAGCTGGGTCCCAATGGTGTCCTCTATAGAGAGGTTCCACTGTATTTGTACACGGTGGTAGCAGGCTTGAATGATTGGTGTTTGCCTCTGGAGTGGTATGGACCGGTTGGCTGGGCAGTGAAGACCTCAGCTCCTTGTGTCTGTAGTTCATGTGATAGTGAGGCTCTCTCACGAAGGCATACAGCTGTTGAGTTGCCTACACTGTTCTGTTGTCACTGTTTGCTCCTTATCCACAGGGTGGACTGTATGTCTTGGGCCATGTCATCAAAGGACCCTTCAATCAGGAGGTGTGTGGGTGGGTGTGATGTGTGAGTGAGGGTGAGGTGCGTGGGTGGGTGTGATGTGTGGTGTGAGTGAGGGTGTGGTGAGTGGTGTGAGTGAGGGTGTGGTGAGTGCCAATTGTGCATATGCGGTCATAAAATGTATGCATGGAGTGCGTGTGCGGATGTACAGCCATTTCAGAGTTTCAGTCACGTTCGCACGTTGCACACCGCAGTCACTCACATGATTAAAGTGTTGGAGCAGTGGTGTCTGAAGGGAAGTGACTGGTTTATATGCCTATGAGACTCCGCTGTTCCAATGATATGATCATGTGTGAGTGATTGCAGTGTGCAATGTGCAAACGGAAAGAGAAACCCTGCAGCGACTGTACATCCCTATCCATGGCGTGTGAGCAGGTACGTAGGATGAATGTGACCTTTGACCTCTGATGATAGAATGCTGACCGTCAGCGCCAGTTGCTCCCGGTGTGGCTCAACTTTGTCGATGTGGCAAAGGTCAAGGCGTTTGTGGAGATCACCGTAGCCGAGTCCTACCGGTTGGGAGCTCAGAGTCTCCTCATGACCACTGGGCTGGGAGGGATGAAGCCAAACACACTTGCTGTCGGTGAGTTGCTGAGACACACTTGTTGTCACTTGTCACTTGTCACTCTCATCTAGATGTGACATATCATTCGTCCAGCACAGCCTGACATGTGCTGAGTAGTCACTCACCTCTTGAGCTCTTTTGCTGCATGTCATTATTCTTGTCACTAAGACATTTTTATCACTACGTACACTTGTCCTCCCCACCATTTATGTTAGCCTTTGTCCTCAATCCCTGACAACCCCTGACAACCCCTGACAATCCCTAACAATCCTTGACAATCCCTAACAATCCCTGACAATCCCTGACAATCCCTGACAATCCCTGACAATCCCTGACAATCCCTAACAATCCCTGACAATCCCTAACAATCCCTAACAATCCCTGACAATCCCTGACAATCCCTAACAATCTCTGACAATCCCTAACAATTCCTAACAATCCCTGACAATCCCTAACAATCCATGACAACCTCTGTCAATCCCTGACAATCCCTGACAATCCCTGACAATCCCTTACAATCCCTGACAACCCCTGACAACCCCTGACAATCCCTGACAACCCCTGACAATTCCTAACAATCCCTGACAATCCCTAACAATCCATGACAACCTCTGTCAATCCCTGACAATCCCTGACAATCCCTTACAATCCCTGACAATCCCTGACAACCCCTGACAATCCCTGACAATCCCTGACAATCCTTGACAATCCCTATGCTGTCAAGCACGAAGTGTCTTATTCCCTTACTTCCGCCATGTACAGTACACCCTGAGCTTGTGCATGAACGTTTAGTTTGTGCTGATAGCTCTGTTTTCACCCCCTATTGCCCGCAGGGTTCTTCTCCAATGACCTCCCACTCAGCTCCCTAGACAGATGTGAGAGAGCCCTCAAGAGGATGCCCAAACCTCTCAGGACTGTTCTCAGGGATCGCGGAGGTGCACATGCATGCTGTTACACTTGTACTGTACATCTTGTATGACACTGTATATGTGTTGTGTATGACTCTATATGTGTTGTGTGTTGTGTGTGTGTTGTGTATGACTCTATATGTGTTGTGTGTGTGTTGTGTATGACTCTATATGTGTTGTGTATGCATGTATATAATATCAGTATGTCTGTACCTATGTTTGTATGTTGGCGTATGCATATTATATACCTCCTGGTACAGTGCAAAAGTTGCAAGAGGTTCGCTCTGGTCTTCCAGAGCTGCGAACAAATGTGAGTGACAGTGTGTGTGTGTGTGTGTGTGTGTGTGTGTGTGTGTGTGTGTGTGTGTGTGTGTGTGTGTGGTGTGTGTGTGTGTGTGTGTGTACGTGTGTGTGTGTGCCTGTCTGTGTGTGTTTGGGGGGGTGAGTGTGTGTGCACCTTCCTGTGTTTGAGGATACGTGGATCACGTACCAGACGCGGAGGTGCATGCCACTGCAAGCCGGCTACTGACAGTTGTCAAATGTTCACAAATGAGTGTTGCCATGGCAATCAAAATGTTGTGGGCCGGAGCTGATCTGCCCAGGCGAATAATTGATTAGCTGCTGTTGTTATCACTTGGCTAGAAGTGTGATTAGCTAGCAATGTGTGCTCCAAGCCTCCCCTCCATCTTACTCTGTCTTCCTCTCTTTCCACCTTTCTTGACAGGCTGAAGACCAGTCCCTGACAGCAGAGGAGTACTGCCATATCTTGCAAGTAAGACTTAGCCTGCATGTGTGGGTGGTTGCCTGTTATGGAGAGGAGAGGGTGGAGTGGAGGTGACTCGAGTGTGAGAGTGCAAGGGAGTGGATATTAATGTGAGTGCCACTGGAGTATAATTCAATTGTAGCTTCTGCTTCTTCCACCAGGATGCCATTCTGTTTGGCAAGAACGTTCTGATTCTGAGGCAGTAAGTGCAACACTTGGTTGTGTGTTCCAGCATTCTGCTGTGAACTACTGAGTCCTGTCATCTCATCCCCATGGTGGTATTGTGTGACATGTCATTTAAGTCACATCTCTAATACATGGTACTGTTATGTTGTAACATGTCATCCGTGTCACAACTGCACATTCTTCGATGTACCTGTTGCAGTTTTGAGAGGTTCGACAAGCCGGCACAGCTGAAGGAGCGTGGCTACCTTGGTAAGAACCACGCCTCTTACAGTGACAAAGATCAAGATTTGTTGACAATGCCTGCTTCTGTCACTAGTAATTGGTACTACTCCCTGCAGATGTTTGGCCCTGGAAGGTTGACCAATCTCAAGGTGAAGGTTGTGGTCTGTGTTTGATGCCAGAGAGGTGTTTGCACTGTGTGGATGTGTCGCATGTGCCATTGGAGTGGACTGTGTGCATGCATACTGGTGTACATAATGTGTAAATTGTACGTGTGTGTGTGTGTGTGTGTGTGTGTGTGTGTGTGTGTGTGTGTGTGTGTGTGTGTTGTGTGTGTGTGTGTATGTGTGTGTATGTGTGTGTGTATGTGTGTATGTATGTGTGTTGTGTGTATGTGTGTGTTGTGTGTGTGTGTGTGTGTGTGTGTGTGTGTGTGTGTGTGTGTGTGTGTGTATGTGTGTGTGTGTTGTGTGTGTGTGTGTGTGTGTGTGTGTGTGTGTGTGTGTGTGTGTGTGTGTGTGTGTGTGTGTGTGTGTGTGTGTGTGTGTGTGTGTGTACAGAGCTGTGCATGCTCCCTGTATACGTATGTGTGTGTGTCTGTGTGCAGGTTCCGACTACACCAGTCTACTGGTTCTCCAACTGAGCACAGTGCTGCACATGGTGTCAGAGTGGCGGTCCCTGAGAATGAGACTCTTCAAGATCGTGGAGGGTGAGCACAGCAAGGACTGCATGTTAGGCTGTGGTGATGTTAGGTCTGTGCATCAGTAATGACCCCACTATTCCATATTTGGTGTGGTGATGTTAGGTCTGCACATGAGCTAGAGAACATGTACTCTTGACGTGTGTAACTCCACTTTCCATATTTGGTGTGCTGCAGCTGATGAGGCAAAAGAGCAGCTTCTATTGGAGGGTCTGCTGAAGGACCTGAGGATCGAGGCGGAGGTGCATGTGAGTCTAAACTGTGGTTGTATATACGTACAGAGAACAATGTTCTACATTCCCACCCCATCCCTATATACACACTTCCCTTCCACCTAGCCCACACACACAACCCCCACACACACCTCTATTGCACCGTGCACTACTCTTCCCCTTACTCACGTATGTGCCTTTCCGACTAATCTTCCTCCGTTCCTCTTCAGATGGTGGCACCGCCCTCCGACACAGATGCACCAACCACTGATACTACTGTATTCAACATATTTCCCGAGGTTATATGGCACTGCACTTAAGTACCATGCTAACAGACAGTGCATCGATGTACCTGTAATCCAATTGGTTACTCAGTATGTGTCATTTCTCATCTGTACAGAGGGCTCAACAGGGCTTCTATGAGAGCATGAATCAAATGATACGTCAGCACTCGGAACAAGCTGGTATGCACGACTTGTGAAGTTAGAAAGATAGCTTGTGAGGTCTTGTGCACATGGTACCATGTTATACACATGAGTTATGGTGAAGGGAGTTTGTGGCTGTTGTTCATCAGCTCTGTTTGTTCCTCCCTCCTTCTCTCCCTCTCCCTCTCTCTTCCTCCCTCTCCCACCCTCCTTCTCTCCCTCTCCCTCCCTCTTCCTCCCTCTCCCACCCTCCTCCTCTCCCTCTCCCTCTCCCTCCCTTTGCCTCCCTCTCCTTCCCTCTGCCTCCCTCTCCCACCCTCATCCTCTCCCATTCTCCTTTCCTCTTCCTCCCCTTCCCACCCTTCGTCCACAGTTGTAGTGTTTATGTCTCTCCCCTCACCGCCAAAATCCACAGAGATGGCTCAAGAGTACATCCAGCAGTTGTCCCTGCTCACAGGTACTGTGCGCATGGAGAGGGTGGTGAGGGTGGTGGTAAAGTGACACACCCCTCTACAACAAAGGTCTATACCCTCTGTCATGTAGTGTGTACGTATGTGTGGGCGTGGTCAAAGGATATATTGCAGGGTTTGCATGAACATCCTCACCATGCCTTGAGAGAACATTCTGGTGGTTTGACTGAGGAGACATGCAGACGCCTTTGCGGGAGGCCTTGGGTAGTTGTATGGAAACATGTGGGCTTGCGGTGGTCGTGTGGTGGTGTGGACACATGCGGGCAGCATGCGGTGCATGAGGCAGGAATGAACAGGCACTGTGTAGATGTGGTGGCACATGCAGACAGAGGGGCGCCATTGCCCATACACCTTAAATTGAATAGCTTGAGCAAGGCAAGAATTGTCCAGTTCAGCTCTAGACATGTGGCACAAGGTCCCTTTCACAGCAAGTACTCCCTGCCAGCCTTCTATTGCACAACTTGGGGGACTACTTGGTCCACAACAACAGAGCTGACTGTGTCAGACCCAAGCAGTTCCCTTGCTATCTGCTAGGTACACTCTGCTACCCCCTCCCTCTCTCCCCCTCGATCTCTTGCACACTTTGCAGATGGACTGCCACCCAGTGTCATGGTGTATGGGAACATGCCTGTGATTTCCACTGGCATCTGATGCTGCCTAGCTTGTACATAGTGAAGACATTATATAACGCTGCTTGCAATACTTAACACTATGTGACTAGTTAATTTGAGTGTGTAAACCAGTTAGTGCATGGTTTCCTATAATTATAATTTATATATAATTATTATTATTATAACTACACAGTCGTTTCACATTTTCTTGTCCCAAGTGCATGTGCAATCCACATTGCTTGCTGCATGGGCTGATGTTATCATTCACGTGTGCATGTGTGTGCTCTATATAGCTCGTCTCTAATGCAATTTTACGTACATTGCCTTTCCCAAACATTAAATGATGTAATGGGGTATCTTCCAAGTACAATTGTGTGTGATTAAATGAGGGCAGCTTGCTCTGTTTTGATCAAGAAAAGCAGCATATAAAGCAATGAAATGTAGAAGTGAGCTACATAATGAATTATGCAATTAAATCAATTGTCAAGATTGCAATCTGATAATCTGATGCGCCAGTTAATCATGTGTAAGTCGTAGTAATTCTGCCTTTTGCTTCACTCCTTCATCTTGGCTGCCTCCCCTTCCTCGGTGCACTTCCCTGCTCCATGGTCTCCTCCGCTGTACTCCCTCACGGTTGCAGCGACGGCCCACTGGAATCCCATTGGGTCCAGGAACGTGCCATACTTATCCCCCCAGAACTGTACCTTCAGCTCCGAGCAAACAGTAGCACCGTTCTCCAGCGCCTTCCGCCACACTGCATCCACTGCGGCCTCAGTGGGGTACTGTAGATGGCTGAATATGGATTTGGTGGCACCAATAGCGACCTTCGCGTCAGCTTCTTCTGTCCTCGGCACTTTCTCCACTTCGAGTTTCTCGCTGACCATGCAACTCTGGTCAGCGAGGTACAATGGTCCCCCGTTCAGCTGCAGCCAGCAGTGCATTATCTCCTTCTTCGAGTCGTCAGTGTGGTAAATCTCCTTCACCTCCGCATCGAATACGGTCTTTAACCACTCCACGTGCTTTGCGCATTCGCCGGGAGTGATCAGGTAGGTCACGGGGCCTTTTGGATACTCAGACATGCCTTCACACTGAACCTCTCAACACGCAGACCATTCGAGTCGATGCCCCTGCACACTCTACAGCCTCTTTATAGGGGTCACGTGTACACACCGCGCGGGTTGGGCCGCTGCAGGGGGCAGGTCACATTCTGCCCTCTGTCAGACCCACCCACCCGTAGATATCGCCGCCTGCATGATTAAAGCCAAGATAGAGGCTGCCCATGCGGCCATGCCATGCAGTGCTGCATACAGTATAATCCTAATAACTATATACGTGTGTGTGCTGCATCATAGATAGAGTAACTCTGTCTATGGGTGGATTGATCAGCTAGCACCACAAGTGTGAATGCAATGACCATGGTTTGAGCTCAACTTCGGCGATAGGAGGTATTGTTTCATTGAGTGCAGCTCAGTAAGGCAACAGAGCGGTTATCCTTGCAACAGGCAGGTGAAGAATCCCCTCTATCTTATATAGTCTATACATGTGCTGCATGAAGGGCTAAAATAACGGAGTAATCCGGGCAATTTCTAGAAGAAAACGGTATTTGGCGCACAGTGGCACGTGATGTGTAAATAGCGAAACTAACAGTGCGAGAGGTGTACACACCATGAGGTCTAGCACACCCTACGCTCCGCGTACAAGCGCTACTCCACGATCCATTGTGTCTCCAAGCTGTCGGAAACCTGTTACTGGTTCATATTCTTCAGTAACAGACCCTCATCTGGAGAAATACTTCAGAAGGAAGCTGCTGTCTTCTTCTTCGGCTCCTGCCGTCACCTCGACCACATCCTCCTCCTCGCTCATGAGACGAAGCTGGAGTGTACTCGACAGCCGTGCTACGTCCTCTTTAAGTAGCAGCAAAGGGCGCAGCAAGGAGAAGAGTAGGTGACCGCTAGAGGAGCATTTCGGTGGCCGCCGCTGCTGCTAAAGAAGTCATTCAGACCCCCTGTGTGTGCCACTGCAGGTGTGAGCTACAAGATAGCAGTGAAAACAGGATCTGCCAAAGATGCAGGCACAAATGCACCAGTGAGCACACACGAGACACCATGAGACGTCATGCTGAGTGTGCTGAGTGTATTATATTCATAATTACGTTTTGTGTTTTCATGTAAGTGCGTATAAAATTATATAGATATGTACATGTGTACGGACTTTATTGTAATGTATTCTTGTAACAATATCATTGATTTTATAGCAACAACGTAGCTTCTATTTTGATCCGATGCATGCATTATAAACAGTATTATGGTAAAGAGTGCTCCTGGGATCCTCGGGAACCTGCCGTGACGTCTGATGGGGCATATTGAACCACACTGAGTGACTCACGCTGTAATTGTTTCTGGTTCCCTTCCAATTCACTTGAAGAAAGCCAAACCCATACACATCATTTCCACTCCTCCTGGCTCATCTGCCTCACTCACTTCTCAGTTGCTCTCCCTCCCTCTCTCTGTACGTGCGTATGTACAGGTGTACGTCACAGTGATTGGGAGCAGCTGCAAGTGGCCCAAGAAGTGTCTGACAACCCTTGGTGGGGAGGAGTTGGTCCCAGGTAGTCTGCGGACCTTCCACATTACTGGCCCTGCTTTGGGTGAAGTGTGCCAAGTGGTCATTGAGGTACACCACTCATGTCACTTGGAGCCGTGCACATCCATCACACTGCTGCATTTTTGCTGGGATTATTTGTAGTCTGACGTAGCCCAGACCCTCTTCCAGCCATTTTATATTGTATGACATCATAAAAATGGGGGTAGGAAGCGGGGCTGGCTAGATCCGACTAGGATTATTTGATATATATCTCTCTCCGCTGGTAGAGTAGTGTTTGAAGTTGGTTCATGTTGCACTGTTTGTTTTGTGTTTCTCTGCAGCACAACAGTGTGAGGAGAGAGCACGCATGGTTTCTGGAGTGCCTCTCCATCACTGACCTCAGTTCGGGGAGGAGGTGGCGATGCATCTGCCAGCAGTGGCTCTCCCTACACCACACAGACTGCCAGCTCTCGCGCACCCTTCTCCCTAAGCAGGTCCTGAAGGATGTGGTCAACAGTGACAGCATGCCCAAGCCTCTACAGGAGTACACCTTTGAGGTAGTGACTGGAGACACAAGGGGAGCTGGAACGGATGCAAACGTGTTCGTGACCCTCGTTGGCAGTAGTGCCTCCACTGCAAAGATGCACTTGAAGAATGAGTGAGTGAGCTACCATGGTCTGTGTGCTCACACAAGCAGTATGTTGTATGTGATTAGATGATATGATATTAGCTGCGTATAGTCGTGATCATTGAAAATCTGAGCGGAATCACAGCTGGGAATCCGATGGTTAGGACTCCAATTATTTTGGTCCGGAGTGAGCCATGTAGATGTGCCCAGCTCTCCTGGTGACTGTGTAGTGCCACACTACGTATTTCGACTCTTCCCACACTCTCCTTCCTCCCTACTAGAGGTGTGTTTGAGAGGGGGAGCACTCAAGTCTTCACTGTAACCTCTCCGGTCTCAGTAGGGGAGCCTGTATCCCTCCACATTGAGCACGACAACAGTGGGTTTGCTCCCGCTTGGTTTCTTGACCATGTGGCCGTTCACATGGCGGACAGAACTACCTTCTTCCCGTGCCATCTCTGGCTGGCGCTGGATGTGGGCGATGGTAAGATAGCCCGCACTCTCCATCCCGTGCTGGATAGACCGACATCAGCGCAAGGTGTGTATGTGTATATGTGTATGTGTGTGAGCGGAGTACACACAGTGTGTATGAATGTGTGTGAGCGGAGTACACACAGTGTGTATGAATGTGTGTGAGTGGAGTACACACAGTGTGTATGAATGTGTGTGAGCGGAGTACACACAGTGTGTATGAATGTGTGTGAGCGGAGTACACACAGTGTGTATGAATGTGTGTGAGCGGAGTACACACAGTGTGTATGAATGTGTGTGAGCGGAGTACACACAGTGTGTATGTATGTGTGTGAGCGGAGTACACACAGTGTGTATGAATGTGTGTGAGCGGAGTACACACAGTGTGTGTGTATGTGTGTGAGCGGAGTACACACAGTGTGTGTGAGCGGAGTACACACAGTGTGTATGAATGTGTGTGAGCGGAGTACACACAGTGTGTATGAATGTGTGTGAGCGGAGTACACACAGTGTGTATGAATGTGTGTGAGCGGAGTACACACAGTGTGTATGAATGTGTGTGAGCGGAGTACACACAGTGTGTATGAATGTGGGTGAGCGGAGTACACACAGTGTGTATGAATGTGTGTGAGCGGAGTACACACAGTGTGTATGAATGTGTGTGAGCGGAGTACACACAGTGTGTATGAATGTGTGTGAGCGGAGTACACACAGTGTGTATGAATGTGTGTGAGCGGAGTACACACAGTGTGTATGAATGTGTGTGAGCGGAGTACACACAGTGTGTGTGTATGTGTGTGAGCGGAGTACACACAGTGTGTATGAATGTGTGTGAGCGGAGTACACACAGTGTGTGTGAATGTGTGGTGCTTGAGCAGTTTGTACTAGACTTACATAAGTATGTGTAATTTACTTGGTTAACCTAAATTTGCAATTCTGGACACACACACACACACACACACACACACACACACACACACACACACACACACACACACACACACACACACACACACACACACACACACACACACACACACACACACAAACAAACACACACACAACCAGTAACAGCATTCACCGGCCCACCAAGTGTGGCAGGTGGCATCTGATGACCTCCCCTTCCAAGCTGATCACTGGCTTGCTCTGTGGCCGTTGTGCAGGTTCTCTGTATCAAATAACAGTGCAGACTGGCGATGTCAGAGGGGCAGGCACCGACGCTAACGTGTACATCACACTGCACGGGTCTAAGGAGGTCATGACAGACAGGCTGCTTGAAAGCCATCCCGAGAACTTTGAACGCGGAAGGACGGATGTCTTCACCATCAGATCCAATGATCTGGGTGAAATTGAGTGTCTAGTTGTCAGACACGACAACAGTGGTCCTTCCCCTGCATGGTACATTGAGCGTGTTTTGGTAGCTGAGGGCAAGCCATGCGGACAGAGTTATGTGTTTCTCTGCCAGAAGTGGCTGGGGAAGGGATTTGAAGGAGATTGTCAAGCCAACTTCTATCCTTTGCCACAAGTGGGTGGTCATACTCTGACCAAGATGGGGTCCACCACCAAGACGTGGGAGTATTCTGTCACAGTTACAACTGGGAATCACCTGGGTGCAGGGACTGGAGCAGACGTGTACGTTATCCTCCATGGGAGAGAGGAGAGTAGTGATCGGTTGTGGCTGAGTGGGCCAGCTGAGGGAGCATTCTGTTCTGGTGCAGTGGACCGGTTCACTCTTCAGTCTGTGGTGCATCCAGTGGTCTCTGTCAGCGTCGGACACAACGGTGGAGGGCGTGACCCAGGGTGGTTCCTGGAGAAGGTAGGCTATGGTGGTGGGGACAATGGTTAAGCATAATACTCTTGACGATGTGACTCTGTACATATGTACGTACGTACATATATACGTACAATGATATGATGTAATTCTCCATGTTCATTTGTGTGGTGTTGCATTGTTAATAAGATAAATTCATGAGCATAGGGCATAGCATAAACTTCAAATGAAAAGCAAGTGATCCATAGATCTTTTGTAACTTGTTTCCTGTGTGTCATCTGTCCGTCCAGTTGCAGCTGAAGTGTCTGTTACATGGAGCAGTGCAGGTCTTCCCATGTTCAAAGTGGCTGGCAGGAAAGGTGGGAGATGAGAGGGCAGAGCTGAGGCTGGCAGAGCAGATACCGGAGAGAACAAAGAACCTGGGTGCGTGAACTGGTTATGAAAGTGCCCACGGGGAACTAAATGCATGTGTAGCACTGTACGTGCGTGGTGCCCATCAGGTTTGTAGCCCAATCCTGAATATATTTAGTGTCTAGTTTTGTATACGTACGTATGTGCATGGTCCTCTATTGTTGTCTTGCCCACCTCTCCCTGCAGAGTACTCCTTGTCCTTTACCACAGCAAATGACCGCGATGCTGGGACCAATGCCTCAATCTGTGTCTCCCTCAAGGGCAGCAGGGGCTCCTCTGGTAGAGTGCATCTTCCACGGGAGGAGGAGCTGTTTGAGAGGGGGATGACGGATGAGTTCAAGGTGGGAGAAGCAGAGTAGGGAATTAGTTGAGTGGAATGAGTGCTGTGCACCGCAAGGAGATGTGCTGTGGTGTTCGTACGTAGTGTCAAGTGCACCTCTTCCCTGACCGTATCCTGCAGTTTCTGTTTCCCATTTTGGGAGAGGTGGAGCGAATTGTTGTTGTGCATGATGGCTCAGGAGAACACACTGACTGGCTTCTGACAGAGGTGAGCAGTATGCACGCAACACAGGCACACACACGCACACACACATACATACACACATACACATGCACACACACAACACATGCACACACACAACACACACATGCACACACACACACACACACATGCACACACACACACACACACACACACACACACACACACACACACACACACACACACACACACACACACACACACACACACACACACACACACACACACACACACACACACACACACACACACACACACACACACACACACACACACATGACTCAACAGTATTCATGAGACTCTATATATACATACATATATGTGTATACATAATTATGTATATGTATGCTGACTGTCACTATAGGTTGTTGTTGTCTGCAGTGCAACTGGTCAGCAGTGGACGTTTGCCTGTAACCAGTGGCTGCACGCTAACCAGGAGGTCACACTCAGTTGCACCCAGACCACGCCCCCCACTCACTCACTTGACAAGTACCTCAGCCATGATGACATGACTTATCGGTGCCCTGAAGATGCCCCTTGTGAGAATGAGGGAGGTGGTTATGATGGAGAGACATTTGAAGAGGATGGCAGATCTGATGAAGGGAAGGAGTACATTGAGAGTTTCTGTTCAAGTGACTCGGGAGAGAGCTCCTCAGACGCAGAGGAAGAGGAAGAGGAGGAGGAGGGGGAGGGGGAGGGGGAGGAGACTAGTGTCCATTGCCATGAAGGGTCGCTGAGGGAGAAACCATTGTCCGCACGAGACATGCTACAGGGTGAATTCTCTTGGGATGATGTGTAACTGACACACAGTAGGATGCAGCTCCCAATTCATACACAGCTCACTCACCAGAGCCAGCTTCAGCTTCTCTTGTTTTGCACAGGTTACGAGTTATCTATATTCACGACTGATAAGAAGAATGCTGGGACTTCTAACAACCTTCAGATTCAGTTGGTTGGGTCAAAGGCAGCCTCGAGGCTCTTCACAATCCGGAACAGCAGCTCAAGTAAAGGAGCTCAGACAGCAGGAATGCTACAGCGAGGAGGAGTGAATGTGGTACATGTGGCCACTCCTTCACTCGGCACCATTACCAGTGTGAGGGTGGCACATGTCCCTCCAAAGAGGAACCAAGGTGTGTCATTTGGGTCTGTGTATTGGTGTGATGTGGTGCATCGTGTGTGGTGTGATGTGGTGAGTCGTGTTATGTATACAGTGGAACCTCTCTATAGAGGACACCACTGGGACCCAGCTGGCTGTCCTGTATACAGTGGAACCTCTCTATAGAGGACACCACTGGGATACAGCTGGCTGTCCTGTATACAGTGGAACCTCTCTATAGTGGACACCACTGGGATACAGCTGGCTGTCCTGCATACAGTGGAACCTCTCAATAGAGGACACCACTGGGACCCAGCTGGCTGTCCTGCATACAGTGGAACCTCTCTATAGAAGACACCACTGGGATACAGCTGGCTGTCCTGCATACAGTGGAACCTCTCTATAGAAGACACCACTGGGATACAGCTGGCTGTCCTGTATACAGTGGAACCTCTCTATAGAGGACACCACTGGGATACAGCTGGCTGTCCTGTATACAGTGGAACCTCTCTATAGAGGACACCACTGGGATACAGCTGGCTGTCCTGCATACAGTGGAACCTCTCTATAGAGGACACCACTGGGATACAGCTGGCTGTCCTGTATACAGTGGAACCTCTCTATAGAGGACACCACTGGGATACAGCTGGCTGTCCTGCATACAGTGGAACCTCTCAATAGAGGACACCACTGGGACCCAGCTGGCTGTCCTGCATACAGTGGAACCTCTCTATAGAAGACACCACTGGGACCCAGCTGGCTGTCCTGCATACAGTGGAACCTCTCTATAGAAGACACCACTGGGATACAGCTGGCTGTCCTGCATACAGTGGAACCTCTCTATAGAAGACACCACTGGGATACAGCTGGCTGTCCTGTATACAGTGGAACCTCTCTATAGAGGACACCACTGGGATACAGCTGGCTGTCCTGTATACAGTGGAACCTCTCTATAGAGGACACCACTGGGATACAGCTGGCTGTCCTGTATACAGTGGAGCCTCTCAATAGAGGACACCACTGGGATACAGCTGGTTGTCCTGCATACAGTGGAACCTCTCTATAGAAGACACCACTGGGATACAGCTGGCTGTCCTGTATACAGTGGAACCTCTCTATAGAGGACACCACTGGGATACAGCTGGCTGTCCTGCATACAGTGGAACCTCGCTATAGAGGACACCACTGGGATACAGCTGGCTGTCCTGTATACAGTGGAACCTCGCTATAGAGGACACCACTGGGATACAGCTGGCTGTCCTGCATACAGTGGAACCTCTCTATAGAAGACACCACTGGGATACAGCTGGCTGTCCTGCATACAGTGGAACCTCTCTATAGAGGACACCACTGGGATACAGCTGGCTGTCCTGCATACAGTGGAACCTCTCTATAGAAGACACC
>OX465047.1:5380289-5517789 GCA_949841015.1 Aplysina aerophoba | reverse complement strand
ACTGTATACAGTAGCTGCATCATGTTACTGTATGTATGTACCATACTGTATGTATGTACTATACTGTATGTATGTACTATACTGTATGTATGTACCTATACTGTATGTATGTACTATACTGTATGTATGTACTATACTGTATGTATGTACTATACTGTAGTATATCTGATTACATGTTATCTACTTATTTTGCATGTACTTGAGCGTAAATTGTGTCTAAAGTTGATGCACTATCGGTAAAGGAACGGTATGTACCTGTCACTCATACAGTGCCACCCTCACACATGTCCGTACCTCACACAGCTCCCTCACTGTAGCCACAGAGCACTCCCTGTCATCAGTGTCCCCCCATGTCCCTCCCTTCAAGCAGGCCCTTGTGGCATATATGTCTCGGGTGATGTCCAGCATGGAGCTGCAAGGACAGGGTACCTGGGCCTCCTGCCCTGCTTTGGTCTCTGTCCAGTTGAAGATGTGGCCCAGGGCCAAGTTGTACTCTGCTTCAGCAGGACAGTGGGCTGTACACAACATGTACAAAGGTGGGAGAATGCATATGTAGGGATCAGACAGATGATATATATCTCATCATATATAAATGGTGAAATTAGGATGAATGTGTGTGTGTGTGTGTGTGTGTGTGTGTGTGTGTGTGTGTGTGTGTGTGTGTGTGTGTGTGTGTGTGTGTGTGTGTGTGTGTGTGTGTGTGTGTGTGTGTAGTGTAGTGTAGAGTATGTGGTGTGGTGTAGTGTAGTGTAGTGTAGTGTAGTGTAGTGTGGTGTAGTGTAGTGTAGTGTAGTGTGGTGTGGTGTGGTGTAGCGTAGTGTAGTGTAGTGTAGTGTAGTGTAGCGTAGCGTAGTGTAGTGTAGAGTATAGCTTTGCCAGTCCTGACCTGGTTCTGTGCGTTCTGGAGGAGAAGGAATAAGGAAAAACAATATACGAGAAAGGGTAGTTCTCGAATACCAGCTTCAAAACAGGGTTGAAAACCTTGCCGACGTTTCGACCAGATGCTCTGGCCTTCTTCTGAAGAAGGCCAGAGCATCTGGTCGAAACGTCGGCAAGGTTTTCAACCCTGTTTTGAAGCTGGTATTCGAGAACTACCCTTTCTCATGCCTGAGCCAGCTGAGAAGCCCTCACTTCAAACAATATACGTATGTGGACAAGCTACAGTATTGGTCAAACACGTGATCTGTAACAATGATGGTGTTTTAGGAAGTACAGTGCAGTGTCCAATGGGAAACAGGGAATATTTTCTATTCAGCTTGGTCTGTACACAGCTTTCAAAGAGGGATTCCCAAAGATGGCGCGCACTTCCCACTTGCTGTACACATGTATACATACCTGCACAATAGGCGCCATAGTAACCACTTTGGCAAATGCATCCTTCTCTTTCAGGACTGTATACACCGTTGACACAGAAGCAAGATCCATGCCCTGGGGGAATCCAGTGTGGACAGAAACATGTGTCATTACTGTACAACTGTCACATTTGTCATGACATCACTCACAAGTGACAAGAGGAACAGTTTGTCATACCTTGAGTGGTGATGCAACTCTCCTCACTGTAGTTTCCTGACCCTCCTGACACCTCGGCCCTAACAGTGAAACAGTACTCGGTGGACTGTGTCATGTCGTAAGAGAGTGTGGGGTTATCAGCAGTGATGGTGCGCTTCTGCCCGGTGGCCTTGCTTTCCACGATAATTGTGTACCAAACCCCTCCTGAGCTGGCTATGGCCTCGTAGCCGGAAGGAAGGTTCCACTGGAGTGTGGCATATGTCACGTTGTCCTCCCACATTATCCTGGGACTCTCAGTGGGGGCTAACATGATAGAAGGATTAATTAGTGGGTTGGTGGTGTATAAATACGTACATAGATTGTCACACACACATTTGCATAATAATAGTGAATGGTATTTTGGGTACATGCACGTGTGCTACCGCATATAACAGCACACTCTAATACACTTGTATACTCACCCTTAACATATTCGCAGTACACTCCAAATGTGTTGTCCGGACACTGGCAAGTGTCATTGACACATGTGCCTCCATAGTAGCAAACATGAGCACCACAGGTCTCCAGAGCTTCAAGCAAAGTGGTGAGAGAAACTACTCAGTGCATGAATTTGTACTTACATACATATGTACGTATTTGTACTTACATACGTATATGTACGTATTTGTACTTATGTATGTGTGTGAATGTGCAGGAGATCTGGAGTGGGTTCATTCTGCAGCAAGCTATAAGCTACATACGTATTCTGAGTAAGAACACACATGCACTCACATGTGCATACAGAAACATAACACACCACAGTCAGACACAGCCACCAAGACACAGTTGTAGATGCTAACCTCCATTGTCCGTGCTATTTGCACAATCTGCAGACATAACAAGAGAAGAACAACACATACACATCTGGAGTGTGGAACACAGGATGCAAGTGATGCGGCACTGTGTGCAGAGAAGGTGTGTCCACCGAGTACACTCACCGGAGTACAGACAATAGTCTCCGCTGAACCCCTCCCTACACTGGCAGGTGTCATTCTGGCAGGTGCCTCCGTTGAAGCAGAAGTAGTCACCACACTTTGTCCAAGGCAGCACCTCACCATCCACTGCATGGAAATATTCATAACTGGATATATTTTGCAATAAAATGCGCAAACAATTAAGGCTAATTCTGAACACCCCTCCCCCCACCTTCAGTACAGTTGTCTCCAGTATAGCCAGGGTAACACTGACATGTCCCATTGCAACAGTAGGCATTTGCTGGGCATCCAGGAGTACCTGGAGAGGGAGGAGAAGGGAAGGATGGGGGAGGAGGAAGGAGAGAGAGGGGAAGGATAGGGGAGGAGGAGGGAGAGAGAGAGGGGAAGGATAGGGGAGGAGGAGGGAGAGAGAGGGGAAGGATAGGGGAGGAGGAGGGAGAGAGAGGGGAAGGATAGGGGAGGAGGAGGGAGAGAGAGGGGAAGGATAGGGGAGGAGGAGGAAGAGAGAGGGGAAGGATAGGGAAGGAAGAGGGTGAAAGAGGGGAAGGATAGGGGAGGAGGAGGGAGAGAGAGGGGAAGGATAGGGGAGGAGGAGGGAGAGAGAGAGGGGAAGGATAGGAGAGGAGGAGGGTGAGAGAGGGGAAGGATAGGGGAGGAGGAGGGAGAGAGAGGGGAGGAAGGGAAGAGTAGGGAGGGAGAGGAAGGATCAGGAAAGTGGTGGATAACCCACAGTGTGATGTACTCGTGTGTGTATGGTTGACACACAGTCAGGCACATGGACTAGCTTGTTCTCACGCATGATTTCTTCAATGTACCCAACTCTCTACCACCATTTCTCACATATCTCAGTCTCGCAGTGCGGTCCAGTGAATCCAGCAGGGCAGGTGCATGTTGTGTTGCCTGTTGCAGTGTCACAGGTTCCTCCGTTCAAACAGTAGCAAGCTGTAGAGGGGGTGGGGGTGCTGGGAGTACAACCGCCACCAGGTGAGGTACCATGCCTTGCAGTTAAGTACTCACTTTCATTGGGATAGAGACAGTACTCTCCACCATACCCCTGAGAGCACTGGCAGAGCTCCTTGCCACTTCCATCCACCGCACACGTTCCCTCATTGAAGCAGTAGTAGTCTCCGCACGGAACAACTGTATGGAGACAGGACAATGCATGTAAGACGTTTTGTCAGTGTGATGAATGGGAGGTGGCTGTCCTGTGAACTGGAGCTTACTCAGAGGCTGGTCACACTGCTCTCCGGTGTAGAAGGGGTGGCAGACGCATGTACCGCAGGTGTAGTCACAGTAGCCGTTTTTGCAGGCGCTATCACAAGGGATGTAAACTTCAGCTGCTGTGTTTAGATGTACACACAGTACATACAACAATAACCAAATACATGTATAGTGTACAAGATGACAGGTATATATGTCATTAGGTGAACAATACATTATAGCTAAGATGGGGAAATGATACATTGTAGCCCAGTGTGAGGCCTAAGTGATGTATGGCAATTATGTTGTAATAATATCCAGTGATTATATACCATACATATAATATTATTATAGCTATCGTACCCAAAAAGTTATACGACATCCAATTATGCTAAGGCATTCACACAGGAGATATGCATACACACAATATTGGTGTGTAAGTATATGCACTTACTATTGACTTCCTGCTCGCAGTACAGGCCCACATAGCCACTGGGACAGATGCATCTATTTCCATTGAAGACACCTCCATTGAAGCAGGCACAATTGGCTGCATGTGAACGCAGGTGTGTATGGGTTGGTACACGGGGTTGGTGACACAGAGCTGAAACTGCTAGTAGGTAGCCGGGTAAAACCAGAAACATCGAACAGGCACACAGGAGCTTAACCATTACAGGATACTGTGTTCACCAGGACAGAAAAAGGCTAAAACACTATGCAAGTGTTGTATATCACAGACTACTCACCATCTTGTGCGGTTGCAACTTCTGACATGTGCAGTGGAGGGAGAAGAAACAGGTTCACTGGAGAATTACCAGGTCTACCCCGCCTTCCTAGTCATCCTCAACCTATAGACACCAACACTCACCAGTGGAAAGAGGCAAAAGGAGGAGAAAAAGGATGTCAATCATCTCACTGTTCTCTCAGTCACAGTCGTCAACAAGAGATTAAGACTTTGGCAGTACACGTTGATGGCTATTTCACTGTTTGCCTTCACCAGGTGCAGGCAGTGTGAGTTAGTCAGCCATACAGTGCCCCTATATATACTGTATTGTGCATTGTAGGAAGCGGTCCTGTGAAGGCCACCCACATTCAGTATACTGAATGTGGGTGGCCTTCACGGGTGTTCATAGTCTCGTCCCCAGTCCACTTCCGGCCGCCATTTTTAATGGGGCTCGAAAGGTGGTCTGGCACATTTAGTCGAAAAGCTTGGCATTCGTAAGGTACGTCAGAGACATCACGTGACTAGACGACTAGTGACGTGGCCGCTTCGAACCCGGTAACGTCCCGTCCGGCTGCCAGTACAGACTGTGAGATGGTGTTTAAGGAAGTCAAACACAGCTAGTGTGGCGAAGCACAGGGATTTGCCTTCGCCTGTTGGTAAGGAAACGAAAACATCCTTGCCCTCTAGGAACTCCCGAACCGCCTTATTTTGGTCGCTCGTAGCTGCAGCGTATCCAAGAGTAAGGAAAGCATGCTTGATGGCATCGTTCACAAGCTCTACTGCGACTCCCTTAACGTCAAGCCTCGGTATATCCAGGATTGATGCTCGTAGAACGCCGCTCGTTATTACGCGAAGTGACGCGTCATTTTCTGGCAATCTGATTGGGCAGAACGATATCGTTCTGCAGTGCCAAGCTTTTCGACTAAATGTGCCAGACCACCTTTCGAGCCCCATTAAAAATGGCGGCCGGAAGTGGACTGGGGACGAGACTAGGGTGTTCAAACCTATCCATTTCAGGAAATTAAGTTCGGAATGGGAATTTGATCGAGAAAAATGGCTGGCAAACTCTGTGAGTCGAAAGTTTTCCTGTGCACTTGTTCTCACGAGTAATGATGCGACAATTGCTATCTAGCTCTTCAACAGGTTTAATCAAATGGTTGGAAACATTTCGGGTTAATAATAATCTGTATTGAGTTGTTTTTTACGCATATTATCACTAGTAAGTGTTTTTGTTGATACTCCATATCTTGAGAGCGCAAGTTTTCCGACACATTTAGCTTTGTGCAGTACATTCATTAGGTAGTGTACTTTCATTTGAAGTAGAGTGACTGTCTGTAGAATTTTTTTGCCATAGCTATGAAACATTTTTTGATTAGAATAGCATTCTAGTCATGACGTAGCCAGTGAGCCCACAACAGGTACAATAGCATATGCATACATGTCGAAATATAATACTAGCCATGGGGGGCAGTTTTGACAGTTGAAAGTGGTCCTGTTGTGCCGGTGGTGATCCCCCTGGTAACGTTGCTACTGGTGTTAAATATCTCCTTCTGCTGAAAGCTACCCCTCAGCGTGAGAAGTCCATTTGTGATTATAGAAGTGCCGTCAGTCATCCCAAAAGTAGCCCCCCGGCGTAGTGCTGTCAACATGATGGTTGAAGGTTAGCACGGCACTCCAAACAGATCTCCAGCTTCTTCAGTCTCACCCATGTCCTTCATTGTCTCCTCCATATCTTTTGAATCTTCTTCTTACGTTTCGTTTACAAGTTGAGCGTGAACATCACCCTGGACTAGTTATTGCAAGGGGGAACAATTATGGCAGCCATAAAAGATACGCCCGAACTACTTTTGGCCCAGATTGATTTTTGTGACAGTTTTGTTTGGTTTTGTTCCTGCAGCATGCCTGTCCTGTTGGCACTGTGACGGTGTTGTCAGTGCTATACACACATAATGATGTCATCATTTTACAGGTGAGGTGACCCAATACTTTGGGTTCAACAGTGGAAGGTGTGCTGTTAGTGGGAGCATCTAGGACTTGCGGTAGTGTGAAGTGAGACGGTGTGTTGGCTTTTGGAAGGGAGCAGGTGCTCCTGTGCAGAGACTGAGATGAGTGCGCTAATTTTGCAGTGCAACTGTAGTACAGCTGCCATTGGTACACCTGTATTGAAGTGCACCTAGTGAAGCCATGAGTAGCTCTGATGGCTTCTTTATGCCACAGTAGATCAGGAGGGAAGGCGACAGGAGAAACAGGCCAGTGGCCGAGCCCGAACCCGTGACCTACGCTCTAACGTGAAGTTTCAGCCACGCGAGCCACGAAACCGGTCACGATCCTTTGTCTCCAATCGCCCCTGTCATGATTGTGCCGCAGTTGTCGACCGCTTAAGACCTGCACCTTGAGACTGGCATTTGTGCGGTATGTGGATGGTAGCTAGTGGCCTCAGCCGGACGTCTTTATTAATTGCAGAGGTTCAGTCGGTAGAGTAAACTTAACTAAGCACCATGAAAAGTGCTAAGCACCATGAAAAGTGCTAAGCACCGGGGAGTGTGAGAGTCTCCTCAGACAGCTTCGGCAGCCTCATAGCACATCATGTGGCAGTACAAGCTAGGTACATTTGCATGATATGGGTCTTCTCTTGCTAAACACCATGAAAGTGCTAAGCACCAGGGAGTGTGAGAGCCTCCTTGTTCTAAGCTCCGGCCCCGATGACCATCTTGCTGCAGTTAAAAGTTGCAGGAAGAAGGAAGAGCATCTGCCAAGGTGTGTGTGTTCGTGTGTTTGTGCATGTGTGTGTATGTGTGCGTGTGGATGTGCAGGGTGCATGGTTGGAGCAAACTCTGTGTGGTTCCTCCAATGCAGCACTCGGTCCAAAGTGAGTTCTTATTGCATGCACTCAGGAAGAGGCGTCGATGTGTCTGCTAACAGCTAGGACTGTTGGTACGTACGTACGTATGTGTGTGCAAACCCATCTGCATTGCTGTCGGGTACCACAGCAGTCAGCTGCTCAATTTGACAGGCTCTATAGTTGTATGAATTGTATGGTTGTTTGAAATGTATGGTTGTATGAATTGTATGGTTGGATGTATGCTCATGTCCCAAAATGTGGAATAGCTGAGTGTGTGTATGTTTGGAGCATAGAAGTCTTTGAGGTGCAGTGTATATATGTTTGAAGTACAGAAGTCTTCAGAGATGAAATTGCTTGGCATGTTAGACTATGCAGTCTTGTTTTCAGGTAGCTGTGTGGTTTGCCATACAGGATAGCTGACGTGATGAGTGGCAAGGGAGGGGGTAAGGCTGGCAGGTACCAAGGCAAGTGCCAGAAGCTCGAGAATCGAGGAGCCGTTGAACATCTCTTACGAGAGACAGTGAAACATGAGGAGTGTGCACACCTGTGCAAGACAATTGAGATTATAACGGCACATTATGTTGTTTTGAATTATTTCTGTTATTATTAACTCCTGTACAACGGAATACATTAATAGGGAATTGTATTATTGCATATAATACAGTGATAAAGTATGCATGAATTGTGTGCATTGGTTCATGAATTAGTACTGTTAGTATGTGCATGAATTACATTGCTGGTACTGGACCCTATAATGCATGCTTATCAGGCCAGCCAGCTAGCTAGCTCCACGCTAGCTTCCGTGCGTCATAGAGCGCTTGTCACGTGACTGAAGTAGTACAAAATGGAAGTCAGCAGTTTGTTTAGCGGTGCTAATACATGAGGCATATGCAGGAGACGTGAGTGTTACCTGAACATGGCAGAGTATGATGAAGGAAGAAGAGCTCAAGATGCAGTTCCACTTGTCTCATGCCACACTGCATGTAACCAACACACTGTGTATGCGTTGGCTGGCTGCAAATAACCAGCACATGTGGGGGTCTGTGCGTGTGGGTGTGTGCGTGCGTGCGTGCGTGTGTGCGTGCGTGTGTGTGTGTGCATGCACTACAATGTGCTGAATGTCTGTCCTACAAGGAGTAGGGTGACACAAATGGTGCTGGTGGGAGGAGGGGCTGCCTTTAAGTGGCTTGCTCAGCTATGTAGAAGGGTCCATGCTGGGGTAGCTCCAGTCCTCCAGTGGAGCCAGGGACTCCTTGATGGAGAGGGGGACATCCATCACAGAAGGTAGAACGAGCTTCCACCCTTGTCATCCATGCCTGCAAGTGTGAAGAAGAGAGGGGAGGGGAGGGGTGGGTCTTGTTGGCACAGAATTGGTAAGTGTGTATATCTCAGTCTGTGCTGCATTGGCAGTGATAGTAGGAACCACCACAGAAAGCTTGTCAAGAGGAGTCCCACCCACCAGAAACCTCATCTACTTAAAGCTCCACCCACTGAGCCCCCCACCTGAAGCCCCGCCCACTGAGACCCGCCAACTTGAATCCCTGGCCTGCCGAATGGCTGCTGTCCCACAATGGAGTCCATGGACTTGTCATTGATGTAGAAGTTGCCTTCAGCATGTCACAGAATGCCCATGCTCTTCTGCACTATATCCCGGTTGCAAGCAAACATGTTGCCTGTTAGGCCATAGGGGGAGGTGTCATTGATGAGGCGAAGAGTACTTTCCCACTCCTTCTCCGGGTGCACATACACCGCCAGCACGGGACCAATGATCTCCTACACTTGATGAGAACAGGGTGTACATGTGACACACACACACACACACACACATACACACACACACACACACACACACACACACACACACACACACACACACACACACACACACACACACATACACACACACACACACACACACACACACACAAACTGCACTTGCTTCTACTGCTTCTAGTAATCTTCTTTTCCTCTGACCCTCTCTCTCCATCTCCGCTCCATTCCTCTTCTGCTGTGCCTCTCCCCTCACACACACACCAGACCGAAGACTTAAGCTCCTTTGTGTCAGCAGAGAAAGACAAGAAAGCCTTTGACTGCATCTCATCCTACCTGGACATGGCCAAGAGAGACAGCGCTCTAACTGTGCTTGCTGGAGGAGAAGCAGACAAGAGGTAAACCCTGTAATTACCAGTGACAGACCCCGCCCACCCACTCACAACACCCCCCAGATGCAGTGCTGCCTACTCTGGTCCACTGTGTGAGTGTAACGAAGTGTTTATGTGTGCGTGTCACTGAAGTGTTCATGAAATGTGCTTCTCTCCACTGTGGTGGAAGGTGTTGGTTACTTATGTAGGACCATCATCCAAGGTTTTGGACATTGGCGGGGGCCACACTGAGGGACCTCTATTAATCATACAGGGACTGGGAGACAGGCTATTCAGGTACACCATGTATAATAAATATGGGCACAATTCTATATTCTACTTATCTGCCACTCGTACAGCAAATCCGGGTTAGGGGAATATTATGATTGCTCATCCATATCCTGGTTAATGAGACAAAGCAATGCCTCATGGATGTCAGACGTTATGCAGCAGTGGGTCGAGTGTGTACAGTTTAGGACATCTGGTGTCAGTGAATGCAACCACCCCTAGGGCCTCTCAACATGCACTTACAGGACTTGGTGCCGCCAACTGCCACATTCCAGCAAGCTCTTGAGTTGTTCGACTTGTCACGTTGTATATACTACCACATAACACTGTGCAGGTCACAAGGAGAAAGGCCAGTGATCACCACCATGCAGGCAAGCATACTCGAGTACCACAGGACCTGCAGCCTGCACAACTCACCTGACTGCCATATATGTCCACCCAAATCAGATTACTGTGGTCTTCATCATACACAGGAAAAAGGGCCACCTCAGGTCTCTAACAGGCACAATGGTGGGGCCACTAGATGAGGTAACAGGTGTCTGTGAAGTGGACACGACACAAGACATGTACACCTTCACCATACACACATGCTTACTGCAAACATCTGGCAGCATGGTATTCAGAAGTTGAGGAAAGGCACCAAGCCCGTCCTGCTCACCTTCCCCGTCCACACACAACCCCTCCCAAAATAACCTCCGTCCCTCCCTCCACCCCTCCCACCACACTCTGCTGTGGGTATCATGTGAGTGACCTGGACTCTGCGCACACACACACACACCTTCTGTTTGGCAGATGCTGCAGGGGAGACTGTGATCTCATCCTCGTTAACGTAGCTCCTTTCACTGCGGATCCTCTGAAGAAGCCCCTCTTGTTTGTAGTTTAGTGTGTCCAACTGTACACACAAGTACACATGCGTACACACACACACACACACACACACACACACACACACACACACACACACACACACACACACACACAACACACATGCATACACACTACATGCACACACCACACACATGCATACACACAAACAACACACACACACACAACATACGTACGTACAAACACCCACACTTCCCACACACACAACATACACACAGCACAACAAACAATGAACACACCCACACCCACACACCCACACACGCACAAACAACACACACACACACAGATGCACACACATCATTCCAGACGACAGTCAAGCATGTTCAGAGATCACTCTCCCCATGCTGTGGGTATCATGTGAGTGACCTGGACTCTGCAGCACTCACACATACACCTTCTGTTTGGCAGATGCTGCAGGGGAGGAGACTGTGATCTCATCCTCCTTAACGTAGCTCCTTTCACTGCGGGTCCTCTGAAGAAGCCCCTCTTATTTGTAGTTTAGTGTGTCCAACTGTACACACAAGTACACATGCGTACATGCACACACACACACACACACACACACACACACACACACACACACACACACACATGCACGCACACACGCACACACACACACACACACACACACACACACAAACACACACACACACCACATGCACACACACACACACACACACACACACATGCACGCACACACGCACACACACACACACACACACACACACACACACAAACACACACACACACCACATGCACACGCGCACACACACACAAACATACACGCAACACATGCACACACTACACACATGCACACACACTACACGCACAGACAACACACAAGCACACACACACACACAAACAGAACACACAACACACACACACACACACACACACACACACACACACACACACACACACACACACACAACACAGAACACACACACACAACACATGCATACACACTACATGCACACACAACACACAAGCACACACACATACCACACACATGCATACACACAAACAACACACACACACACAACATACATACGTACGAACACACACACAACACACACATGCACAAACAGACAAACGCACACACACACAACACAGAACACACACACCACACACATGCACACACTACACGCACACACAACACAAGCACACACACACCACACACACACACACACACACAAACACACTACACTCACACACAAACACACCACACACACAACACACACAACACATGCACACACAGCACAACACAATACACACACACCACACACACACACACACACACACACACACACACAACACACACACCACACACCACACACATGCACACACACTACGCCCGCGCGCGCGCACACACACACACACACACACACAACACACATACAATACATACGTACACATACACATACGCGCACACACGCACACAAACGCCGCACCTTCAAGGGCTTGTGTTTAAAAGCCAGGCTCGCACCTTCAACGAACACTACTCTAGCGACTATACTCGCGCAAACAGTTCTCTGAGCAATGAACCGAAGACCCACTCTCCTCCTCCTCCTTCTCTACCAGCCCAGCAAACTGCTCAAGCGATCCACTCATCGATCTCTGCCAGCTCTCTCTCCACTTCGCCGTACGCCCACGCTCTCTCATACGTAGTCGGGCGCGCCTTTGTTCCCATGTCCCGTGCAAGATACAAGTACAAGGGCCTTTCCCTTACGTGCACTCCAGGTAGCCTTTGGGAATGTTGTCGCACTTAACACCTCGAAACAAGCCTATCCATCTCTCCAGAATGCACTTCTTGTGTTTAAAAGCCCTCACACCTTCGGTGAACACCACTCTAGCGACTAATACTCGCGCAAACAGTTATCTGAGCAATGAACCGAAGACCCACTCTCCTCTTCCTCCTCCTTCTCCTCCAGCCCAGCAAACTACTCAAGCGATCCACTCATCGATCTCCGCCAGCTCTCTCTCCACCTCATCCTCCGCCCACTGCTCCACTTCGCCCTCGCACGCCCACGCTCGTCCATGCTACATAGTCGGGCGCGCCTTTGTTCTCATGTCCCGTGCAAGATACAAGTACAAGGGCCTTTCCCTTACGTGCACTCCAGGGAGCCTTTGGGAATGTTGTCGCACTTAACACCTCGAAACAAGCCTATCCGTGGTCTTTAGTCGTTCCAGGTCGCGACCGTTACGCTCTTTTTACCACCGCGCGCGCTAATACATTAGATGTATAGGAGCTATGCCAATGCTTTAAGTATAAGTAGGAGAAATCACTTTACCTAAATAGGTGCGCCGCGGTGGCGAGTTGTGCTATCACTCAGCGTGCCAATCCAAATCTCCAGGGTTCGAAACCAAAGTCGTGTACGCCATGCGAGCGGCAAGGTCAGCCACACGGCACTGTAGTGCCGGCCCCATTAGGGGGGGACTGGGATACCGGTGGCTGGTCTCCCCCAATGGAATTGAACCATATCTGTCGAGAACCGGGTTGGACCTTCTGAGGAGCAACTAATGCACCCTTTTTATCAACAAATAATATAGATAAATATATATATAATACATCAGAATAATGTTTTTTTTTTTTTTTTTTTTTACATATTTACATTTTCACAGACAGTTCCTTAAAGATACTTAGATGTAAATTTGGTCAAAGTTGCATCGTGCAGCTGCGTACATAGCTTTGTGCGCCTGTTCGTAAGTCGGGGGGAAATGGAATATTAAATTTGGAATGGGAATGTGCCGATTTGGAATGGAACATTTGCACGGAGAGAGAGGAACAGCCGACTGGCTTCTTGTGGCGGTACGCGCGCTTGTTTTGGTTAGTGAAATTTGCGAAGCTGTTATCTAAATGTCCTAGTCGCACCAAGCTGTGTCAAGAGCGCTCTGGCACTGTTAGTCTAAGAATTCCTTCTGTCATGCTGTTCCAGACTGCTTGCAGCGTACGAGCTAGTCGCGCAGGAGAGAACGGTTGTATGCGGCGAAAGCTGTCTATATAGCTACGCGTTTTTGTATTGGTCATACTTTAAAATGGCCGCGTGCTGGCTACGCAGGACAATTATATAGTAGCGCCTTGCAACGCGCTCAGCCTCTTCTTTGACTACGCTGTTTTTCAGCTCATCGCGTGTGATGTCGTTTGGTTGCCAGAGGAGTTCGTATGCCACGTCCTTGGGAACGCGTGTGGTGTCATGCAAGCCTGCCCGATTTGATGGGCGAGATTGCTACGAGGTTGTCTTGTAGGACACCGTCCTGTTTCCTGAGAGAGGCGGACAGGTATGTAGCGCGACTTAACTTGCTATGCAAGTTCGTGTACGCTATGCAGGTTTGTGGTTAAGGGCTCACACGGTGTGTGCGTGTGCCTGCATGCTGTGTTAGCCTGAGGGTTTATGTCGTGTGTGTCCCTACCCCCACAGCCAGACGACCGGGGCACCATAGGAGGCCGTGCTGTCCTTCGTGTGCTGCGCAAGCCCACAAGCAGTGCATTACACGGTTCAACCTCTGGAGGAGGGCAGTGAGGTGCACGTGGAGGTCGACTGGAGACGTCGGTTTGACCACATGCAGCAGCACTCAGGTTAGTCGGCAGTAAGACCACGTACCTCCTTCATGTGTCTTTCCAGACAGTAAATCCTTATGTACTGTACCCAATTGTGTGTGTAGGGGGGGGGGGGATGCGGCTGTTGCAAAAATGGAGACAGAAAGGTATCTGACTATGTGAGACTAGTATACTGTATGTAGAGTCCTGAGTGGCTAGGTACATCAGTCATGACCCTTTTGGTACGCACTAGCGTACATTTTAAAGTAATTCAGACGTTTCAGTGACTGAATAAAAAGGTGTGGGTACGGTGTACTACACTGTATCAAGTAACACTTGATCACTGCTGTCGCAGACAAGCTGTATGGCTTCAAGACTACCTCATGGTGAGGTGGCATCGTGGGCAAGAATCAAGTGTCTTGTAATTTAGACATTGGTTGTAGCTGTTGTGTCCACGATGCCAGAGTAATGGTGTCCTTCGTCTTTCACATATTTAGGAACCTCGCGATTGGAGAAGACAACAAGTCCTTTATTGAACTCAACACGAAAAGCCTGACACCTAAACAGATGAGAGTTATTGAGAGGCAGTGCAATAGCGAGATTCTGGCTGGCACTGCAGTAAATGTTTGCTGGCTGCAACCGGAAGATCCAGAGTTGGCAGAAGTGAGTGAAATGCAAACAACACTGCTTCAGGTTGGAGAGGATTGACTCGTACTTACGAATTGCAATGTCTGCCAACTTACTCACAACCTGTGACAACACAGGAAGATTTGATTGTAGCTATTACCAGTTGTATGTACATTGAAAGTGTCAAGCTGTTTAGATTGTAGTTGCCTGTGCAGTCCCTAGCACATTGGAGTATAGTCTTGCGTGTGTGTGTGTGTGCTGTCTCAGCTGTGTGAAATGCCGACATGAGTGGGATAGAGACGCCGGACACCACCTGACGACCCTGTTTGCGGCGTGCAAAGCCCTGCATTGTGGTTCTCCTTTGATTATTGAAACTTCCTCTGAAATGCCTTTTCACACTGGCAGCAGTCAGTGTATAATAGCGCAAATGGGCTGTATATTTAGCAGAGATGCTGTGTTATATCACCACATGCGTACTTGCATGTTCACTGTAGGTTAGAGGTCGTGGTCTCCCCGACGACCACGAGGGTGCTGTGCGGCCGGTGGAGATGGTTGGAGTGGACACTAACATGTGATGCGGGACCTTGCACTTGCCTCCTTGTTCTAAGCTCCGGCCCTGAAGACCATCTTGCTGCAGTTAAAAAGTTGCAAGAAGAAGGAAGAGCAAGGTGTGTGTGTTTGTGTTTTTGTGTGTTTGTGCATGTGTGTGAACGTGCGCGTGTGGATGTGCACGGTGCATGGTTGGAGCAAACTCTGTGTGGTTCCTCCAATGCAACACTCTGGTACCCTGTCGCAAGACCTATCAGTGATGCTGGCCACACAGCACCTTCAGCAGGACCCTCCTGCCCCGCTGGCCGTGTTTCACAGGTAAGTATACTTGCATGCATGAGAATTAAGGCATTGGTGTGAGCACATCATTTGATCAGGATAGACACTGATGTAGGTAGTTGTATAGCCACCATACTGTCTGAATTATTGTGAAAATCCTTGGGCTAGTGCGTACCAGGTGATCATGAAGATAGATACTGTATTATGGAGGATTTTGGTGGTTTTTCCCTCCTATATTTGTAACTTGCAGAGATGATGGAGATGGAGAGTTTATGAACATTCTTGGCAACCAGCTATCTGAGAAGGGTGTGCTTACCTTTGTCACTGTGGGAGGTAAACGAGGCCCTGGGATGTTTCTGTTGGCAGGAAAAGTGGAAACAGTCAAAGAACTCGGTCCAAAGTGAGTTCTTCATTGCTGTCGGGTACCACGACAGTCATTTGACAGGCTCTATAGTTGTATGAATTGTATGGGTTGTATGAATTGTATGGTTGGATGAATTGTATGGTTGGATGTATGCTCGTGTCCCAAAATGTGGAATAGCTGAGTGTGTATATGTTTGGAGCATAGAAGTCTTCAGAGATGAAGTTACTTGGCATGCTAGACTGTGCAGTGTTGTTTTCAGGTAGCTGTGTGGTTTGCCATACAGGATAGCTGACGTGATGAGTGGCAAGGGACGGGGTAAGGCTGGCAGGTACCAAGGCAAGTGCCAGAAGCTCGAGAATTGAGGAGCTGTTCAGCATCTCTTACGAGAGACAGTGAAAACATGAGGAGTGCGCACACCTGTGCAAGACAATTGAGATTATAACGGCACATTATGTTGTTTTGAATTATTTCTGTTATTATTAACTCTTGTACAACGGTTATACGTTTATAGGGAATTGTATTTGTATATAATACTGTGATAAAGTATGCATGGATTGTGTGCATTAGTTCATGAATTGGTTGGTACTGTTAGTATGTGCATGAATTACATTGCTGGTACTGGACCCTATAATGCATGCTTCTCAGGCAGGTATTAAACCAGTGTACAACGTGGTTAAGCACCGCCACTACCAGTACAACTTTAATATGGCAATATACACATAATATAGCGTATAAATGCTAAGCACCAGCAAAAGGCACGTGTGTGTACGCTGGCTTCTACCATATATAGATACTAGTCCAACCTATACTTCTACCTCTGTCGGGAAAAGAAATTATCGACGCCGGCCTTTTCTGTTACTTCGAGGAATGCTCTGCACCCACGAAACTTGAAGAAGGAGAGCATGAGGAAGTGGAAGACAGTTAGCAAGCAAGTTAATTAAACCGTTAGCCAAGCTACGTAGTGAGCTACGCAGCTATATACGTACGTAGCTAGCTAGCTATCTAGCTGATGCGCATACTGTAGGCATAGGTGAGTTATAGTGGGAAAACAGCTAGCTAGCTAGCTATCTCCTCATCCTTGGAATATATCGTAATATTGATAAATAATGGAACCTCCGTCCCTTCCAATGTATCAATGGTTGAATAGTATAGATATATAGATTCACAGATTTGTGTGACATCACATACAATGTAGGTCGGACCAAAGACCTGTCCCAGTAAGGACCATTGATAGCTGCCAACTGTGGTGTCCGGTGGCCTACCCAAGTAACACGCTATAGTCGATGTATGAGAGCACGTGCATGGCTTCCTTCTAAGCACCATAAAAGTGCTAAGCACCGGGGAGTGTGAGACCCTCCTCAGACAGCTTCGACACCCTCATAGCACATCATGTGGCAGTACATGCTAGGTTCATTTAAATGATATGGGTGTTCTCTTGCTAAGCACCATGAAAAGTGCTAAGCACCGGGGAGTGTGAGAGTCTCCTCAGACAGCTTCAGCAGCCTCATAGCACATCATATGGCACTACATGCTAGGTACATTTGAATGATATGGGTGTTCTCTTGCTAAGCACCATGAAAAGTGCTAAGCACCGGGGAGTGTGAGACCCTTCTCACATGGCTTCGGCACCCTCATAGCACATCATGTGGCAGTACATGCTAGGTACATTTGAATGATGTGGGTCTTCTCTTGCTAAGCATCATGAAAAGTGCTAAGCACCGGGGAGTGTGAGAGTCTCCTCAGACACTTCGGCAGCCTCATAGCACATCATATGGCACTACATGCTAGGTACATTTGAATGATATGGGTGTTCTCTTGCTAAGCACCATGAAAAGTGCTAAGCACCGGGGAGTGTGAGAGTCTCCTCAGACAGCTTCAGCAGCCTCATAGCACATCATATGGCACTACATGCTAGGTACATTTGAATGATATGGGTGTTCTCTTGCTAAGCACCATGAAAAGTGCTAAGCACCGGGGAGTGTGAGAGTCTCCTCAGACAGCTTCGGCAGCCTCATAGCACATCATATGGCACTACATGCTAGGTACATTTGAATGATATGGGTCTTCTATTGCTAAGCACCATGAAATGTGCTAAGCACCGGGGAGTGTGAGAGTCTCCTCAGACTGCTTCGGCAACCTCATAGCACATCATATTGCAGTACAAGCTAGGTACATTTGAATGATATGGGTGTTCT
The DNA here is from genome assembly GCA_949841015.1 of Aplysina aerophoba. Taxonomy (NCBI): domain Eukaryota; kingdom Metazoa; phylum Porifera; class Demospongiae; order Verongiida; family Aplysinidae; genus Aplysina; species Aplysina aerophoba. The sequence continues at coordinate 5,499,674 of OX465047.1, read as the reverse complement.
CTTGCTAATGTTATAAAATATATAATATTTATTGACTACTCGGGAACTTTAGTTGTATATATGATTCATTACGCTTCTCACTGTGCTCAGCATGTGCTCTCCAGGTACGTACATGGGCTTAAGCCTGGAGCACATGCATGACAATAAAAGCTAGCTTATGTCACACACAATTTCAGTTTGCAATATAATTGTTGCTGAAATACAAGCCATGCCACATCACATGCACATGCACTGAAGGACAAACACGCACTCATGTCGGCAGACCCAAGACACACAAACCAGTGGAGGCACACCCCTCACCTATACTATGATGTCATTAGCCAAAAATAGGTATGTATCGAAGTCTAGTCCAAAAAGCTCCATTATCTTCTGTGTATATAAATGCACAAAGGTTTAAATTACAAAGGTAACACTACGTGTGTGAAAGCTGTTCTACTTTCTGTTATACTGTAGAAATATGGTACAAGTAAGAGCAGATGTCTTTGTATAAAGCATGGTCTGATTCACATTCTTATGTTATGTATGTTTGCATGTAGCTAGCTATAGAGATAATGTTCTTAGAATGCAGTTGCAACATAAGCGTTGCCTCGTATCCCTTCCTCCTCCTCCCCTGCCTGTTCTGAAATGTAAGCCTTTCCACGCCTCCTCTTGCGACTACAGAGAGAACCAATAGTTAACTTTAACAACAACAACCCACAACCACACATCTGTCCAGACCACTGGCCTACTGGTCCACCCATGTTTTCCACAGAAATGTGCTAGCTATCCCAATCCCCCACTCACCTGTAAAGCACATAGACAATCGCAGCTCCTGCCACGGCCAGCACGACAAGCACTACAACTATCACAGGCACAATGATGGCTGCTAGATGAGCAGTGAAGTATGGAGGGGGACCGGATGTCTGTTCTTCTGCATCCACCTGAAGTGAGGAGGGACAGGAGGAGAAGGATGGGGGATAACAGGAATGAAATACGTATATAGCTGGAGAGAAGGCTTTGCATTTGGTTCTTGCATGCTGGGCAAGCTATAGTGCACCTTATTTTACCACTTCAGTGAGGGATGAATGAAATATACTGATAATTTATGAACTGACAGTGCCTGTATCGGCATGCAGTGCCTGTATTGGCAGTGCCTGTATTGACAGTGCCTGTATTACTTTCACAATTTGCTCTGAAGGATGCAGAGCAACTGGCTGAAGTGTTGGCAGTCACTCATTGTTCACTGCAGTTGGTAAATATAAAGTGCTTACCACAAGCAGGAGTGATAGATGCATGTGCTGGCAAATTTCTTCACGTGTGTTAAAGGCTATCTAGTGACACAATGGGCTTACATTTAGAACAGCAAAACTTGTAAGATGGTCACAAGCACACATGACCTCTCCAGTATCGCAGAATCCCATTGTCCGACAGCCATCAGAAGACCAGTCACCACGACCATCTGCATGGACATGATGAATGATGAGAGGATAGAGTGTGAGACACTTAGCTCCTGGCATATCTGCATAAGGTCAGATTTTGAACTCATAATGTGGGTGCATTAAAATTATACAAACAAACCATCAGCTGCTTCGTCCCAAAAAGAGCACCTTGACTCTTCCCCTGGGGGTGGCTGCAGCAACAAGCAAAAGTACAAGAGTTAACAATGAGAGAATAGCTTATGGGCTTTTCATCAGCAAATAAAACAGTTCTAGCTGACACAGTCCTACTTACCTGTAATGTATTGTACCACCGAATGTCTGCTACATGCATCTGCTCCAAAGCTACCACTGATCCATTATTGTTAGTACATAGCGATGAATATGTAGTCTGGCATGGTACATGATGCTTTTGGCTGTGTAGTGTTATCAGTTGGCTAAGGCCTGTATGGTTGGAACATCGCATGTATGTACCACCGAATGTCTGCTACATGCATCTGCTCCAAAGCTACCACTGATCCATTATTGGTACATAGCGATGAGTCTATGCGTGCTCCACTAGATTAGTTAGAACACTTGCTAAAAACAGTAGAGGTCACATTTTCAACATGAGAGTCATGGAGCTGCATCTAACAACGTGGAGCAACAACATGGAGCAGCTCTAGAGCACACACCCAGTGGTAGGAACTCACAGCGGCAGCTGGGATGCACATCTGAATTGGCTCTGATAGATCACTGACTTCCACCCCAACATCCAAGGAGAATATCACGCTTGAAACGGTACCACCAGACTTGGGTGGAAAGAGCTCAATGACAGTAACCACAGACACTGTAATGGACACTACAGTTGAGGCATTGCCAAAGAGCTCAAAAATGGCAGGAGGAAGGGTTGCAGTAACTTCAGCTTCTAGGGTTCCTTGTACTATGAATCCTTCTTCGGGCACAGATTCTGGTGTGATAGCCGCAACAGAAAGAGAATAATGATCTGTCATGGCTACCTCCTCAATCTCCCCAGGATTGATATCCACTGAGTTTCCAATGTTTTCCAAAGCTGAAATGACACTACATGAGGAATACAATGCAACATGTATCGCCTTGTCTATCTCTTACACCATTGGCACCGCTATATAGTGTTCAGTGAAGAGTATGTGTAATTACGTGTGCACTGATACAAATATATACAGCCAGCAAGTGCACTGTGGATACCTTGATCCGGTGTTAGTGGTCTGTCCAACACTTGACAGTGCTTCAGTAGAAGCTGATAGGACATTTGATAGCGTTTCTATTGCTTGATTCCTCACCTGCATGTGCAGAAGTGCAAGACACAATGAAATTAAAGCAATAAGGACTCAAATTAATACAATTATAACCACATAACTATGCACCGTGCACTGTGTAAGGGACTAAGTAAGTACGTGAGAGGGCCTAGGCAAGAGCCTAGGGCCAAAGGTCACATCAGTAATTATTTATATATATACTGAGGGAGCGGGCCCCATGGTCCCCGGCACCGAGGCAGCATTGCCACGCTGCAGATCCACGGAAATCTGCAGGATCAGAAAGGCCCGGGCCTTAGTCTCATGTGCACGTGATTGCATGGATTCTTCTGCCAATTCAATTAATTACTTCTGTTTCCATTAAACAGATTTTGATCGTAGATTATCCAAAACTTTCTCTGTCACCTGACAACTATTCACGACTCACAGTCTCATTCTGCAGTGGTCCCACTGACACCTCCTCCAGCACATTGGTGATAATTCCAACGTCTCCAGAAGTCAGTGTTGAGGGGTCACTTGCAGCTTCGTTGACAACATCCAAGAGTTCATCAGCATTCACTGAGCCCTGTTGATGCAAATTGTATTTCATCACTACAGAACACCTGCAATATGCACAGAGTAAACCTGAAGGCAACTTACGTTACAGATACGTAGGGTTACTGGTGAGAGTCTGCATGGGTCATCATTGGGTTGTTGCCATACTCCACCAACTCTGCAGAGTCGAGTGGCACTGGTTCTGAGCAAATCAGGGTTGTCTTGGCAAACACAACGGACTTGTGCCACTGCTCCCTCTTCTGTCCGTGGCCATGTCAGATCTAAGCCTAAGACGTCTGAGGCCACAATCTCCTCCTCACAGTACACTACACCTGTTTCACACAAGCAGAAGAAGACACATGTAGGGGCTATTCAATACAAGGAGGTGATTTGTGAACTAGCTGACCTGGTGTCGGAGATAGTGTTGCTGAGGTGGAAGGAGCAACGACTTCCCTGGTAGTGGGAGCAACGACTTCACTGGTAGTGGGTGCAACAACTTCACTGGTAGTGGGAGCAACGACTTCACTGGTAATGGGAGCAACAACCTCACTGGTAGTGGGAGCAACAACTTCACTGGTAGTGGGAGCAACAACTTCGCTGGTAGTGGGAGCAACGACTTCACTGGTAATGGGAGCAACAACTTCACTGGTAGTGGGTGCAACAACCTCACTGGTGGTAGGAGGAACGACTTGGCTGGTAGTGGGAGCAACAACTTCACTGGTAGTGGGAGCAACGACCTCACTGGTGGTGGGAGGAACGACCTCACTGGTAGTGAGAGGAACAACTTCGCTGCTAGTGGGAGCAACAACTTCACTGGTAGTGGGAGCAACAACGTCACTGGTAGTGGGAGCAACAACGTCACTGGTAGTGGGAGCAACGACCTCACTGGTGGTGGGAGGAACGACTTCACTGGTAGTGGGAGCAACAACTTCGCTGCTAGTGGGAGCAACAACTTCACTGGTGGTGGGAGCAACGTCACTGGTAGTGGGAGCAACAACTTCACTGGTAGTGGGAGCAACGACCTCACTGGTGGTGGGAGGAATGACTTCACTGGTAGTGGGAGCAACAACTTCGCTGCTAGTGGGAGCAACAACTTCACTGGTAGTGGGAGCAACAACTTCACTGGTAGTGGGAGCAACAACCTCACTGGTGGTGGGAGGAACGACTTCACTGGTAGTGGGAGCAACAACTTCGCTGCTAGTGGGAGCAACAACTTCACTGGTGGTGGGAGCAACAACGTCACTGGTGGTGGGAGCAACAACTTCACTGGTAGTGGGAGCAACAACTTCACTGGTAGTGGGAGCAACAACGTCACTGGTAGTGGGAGCAACAATGTCACTGGTAGTGAATGGTGGAGCCGTGAAAGTTGCTATGGTACTGGTCATAACAATCTCAGTTGTTGCTACAATTGAAGGAGTACTGACAACTGCAATCCCAGAGTAGAACAACACAAGGGTATTCATTCCATGCAGTTCAAACAACACTCTCACTACTTTCTGCAACAACTTATTAACTATTGTGGTGTTGCTTAGATTGTTGTGAGAATACACCACCTTCAATATATACTCTTTGTTGTAGTTCATATAGTATATAAACTTGTATATACTAAATAATACCATCAAAGAACCCACACTTCGCTCATTTACAATCAGAGATGGAACAGATAGTAACTGTTACATTTGAATTGAGCATATATATATAGGGCCCCACACAATTTCATTATATTAATTATTTAATTATTTACTTTACATTAGTGGTGTATATTGCACCTTGCACTGTATATATATATATACAGTGCAAGTTATATCTGACCACTCTGTCTATCTCCTTCCTACCTCGGATATCGCAGTACTCTCCAGTCCATCCACAGAAGCACTCACATTGGCCTGCATTGCAGACCCCTCCCACCTCTGAGCACGGCAGATTGCCTACAGAGCAAAGTGATGAGAAACAGCACCACACAGAAGGGTACTGCAGTGTGTCTGTGTCAGTAGAAAAGGAATATCTAAGACTGTGAAGACCATACGTATATATGTCTCACGTACATGTAGCCAATTGACCATGTGACTGACTTACATGTAGCGGATTCACAGTTTGCTCCCTCATATCCATCTGGACAGACACAGTAGCTTGTGTTCTGAAAGGTGTCCTCCACACAAGAGCCACCATTCAGACAGTAATTATTGAATTGACATATGTTGGGGAACCCTGGAATTGGGAGATCTACGAGACCAGAGGCAGCACAGGGGAGCAGCAGTCACACAAGGCAGTGCCTGTTGACCAATGAAATGGCACACGATCAAAACTTACATTCTCCACATGTGCTTCCTGTGTAGGGTAAAGGACAGAAGCAAACACCATTGCTGCACAGGCCACCATTCTGACACTCAGGGTCACCTAAAGAGAGGCAACCAAAGAAACCAAAACACAATGTCATACAAAATCATACACTATTTATACTTGTCAGCCAGCATGGCTAGTGTATTACTGTATTGTGCTGTAGTTCTAATAGAGTATAGTACAAAGGATCGAACAGGGGGCTGTCCCTGGCAATGGTGCACGGTTGACCCTGGTGTTGTGACGTACATAGCTTCATTGAGCATCTGTATCCACCAAAACCTGGTGGGCAGTCACAGGTGCCGTTGGCATTGCATGTGCCACCATTAGCACACACACACTCTGCAGTGAACAAGATCAAGAAGGAGACACAGTGAGCAGTGTATTAATGCAATGTATAGGGCATTAGAACTTCCATGTATAGTGTCATTGAGGCTAGCTCATTGCTTGTTGGCAAGTAGAGGTAAACTGATCTTCAGCAGCTCAAGGGTACATAAGCAAATGTATACGCTACTTGATTCACACTGTTAAAATATGGGTCCTTACGCACAATTATGGGTTAAGATAGATAAATAGGTATGTAACCTGTGTTGGTCTGTCCTCACCAGTAGAGTTGGCGCAGTAGTCTCCATAAAAGGGTGGAACACACTGGCAAGTGTTGTTGGCTGTGCATGTACCACCAAACAGGCAGAAGAAGTCACCGCAGCGGGTTGCATTATCAGGAGCTGCACACACACAGGGAGGTGGTGAGAGGACAGCAAAGGTAAAATTCAAGTTAATGGCAAATAAAACATTTGTGCTACAGTAACAGAATGGCAAATTCACACATTTGGACATGAAAGCTTCAATGCCTCTATAGCAAATGTAAATGATTACATTTTACACAACTACTGCCCTCTAAATACACACTGCACAACACATCCATAGCCCTACACAGCACTGCACACTGCATGCATGAGGCACAATCCACAGTAGTGACAGTATGTTGCCGTATAGTCAGTATACGCTGGTGTACTGCTGTGCAAGTGTCAACTGAATACCTCTTTCACATCTTTCTCCTTCAACCAAAGGCCAACAAGCACACTGGTTGCGAACACAGTGCCCATAGACGCAGCTAGGCTCACCTACAGTGACACACAGCATACACTATAATTTATAGAAAGCTACTATATGTCATGATTATATATTCAGAAAGCTATTACATGTCACATACAAAGAATTGATATACACAATGTACATTGTTGTACCATCATTCAACATTAGATTACATACAGTACATGCCAACACACCTAATTATACAGTTCAGCACTCACAGACAGCCTGTTCACAAAATGTGCCATTGAAACCATCAGGGCACTGACACTGAGGGATGCCTAATTCAGAGTAGCCCGTGCAGTTTCCTCCATTGAGACAAGGACAGAGGACTGGAGTGAAAGAACAGAGAGTATGCACACACAATGGGCAATTGTACTAATACACATTTAATTATAGAACTACCTGATTTCCCACATCACATATCTTGTACATATGTACGTATGTATGTTTCTCCACATTACAGATACGTACCTATGTTTAACAGTTGCCTAACAGCTAACACAGTCAATTGGACACATTAAACAGTGTCTCATAGGTTTGACATTTACATTGTGTTGCACACAGCCTGCATGCACATTCAGTTGCATGTACCTCATATTCACATCCCTGGCCAGGCATGCACAACCACAGATTGGCTAACACTCACAAATGTCACAGTGTGAACCAGAGTAGCCTGGGGGGCAGCGGCAGACACCTGCAAAGTGACTGAGGCACTTGCCGCCGTTTAAGCAGTATGACTGGCCACAGTGGACAGGAGGGATGGGGCCTGTGTGAAGGCAATGAATATCATTAGTTGCACCAGCATGCAGTGTGACTGCAGGATGCCTGTACTCACCTGTTCCCTCGTAGTCTTCACAATAGGGGCCAGTGAAGTCACCACAACACACACAGTTGTTGCCATCAAAGTATCCTCCATTTTGACAGAAACAAGGCTCTTCTGCATTAATTAGGAAAGACAGAACAGTCATGAATCTACTTACAGTAAGTTGGTTGAAGAATAACAAATTGTCCACAGACAGTCAAGGAACTGACCCGCTATGTCCTGGCAGTAGCGCCCAGTGTAGGGTGGCTGACACAAGCAGCTGCCAGTGTATTCATTGCAGATGCTGGACCCCCCGTTGTAGCACACCTCATCACCGCAGGGTTCCCGAAAATCAGCAATGGCTGTGGAGTATATGCAGGTAAAATAAAAGTAAGGCACAGCTCTACTTTCATCATATTATTAGTCATTATTTCATTATATTATAGCATCTAATACGTGAGATTTGACACTGAATCTTCCCTGCAGTGGAAGCCCTCACTTCTATCCCAAAAATTGGTGTCAAACACTACACCACTGGCTCTCCTTCTGCACTTACGCGTTTCACAGAACTGTCCGCTGGTGTTCCTTGGGCAGAGACAGTGTGCAGTCAGACCATTGGCCCGATCTAGATCTGGTATGCATGCACCTTCATTGCAGTCCACCACTTCACCTATGTATGTAGCATCACAATAAACATACAGTATACACTGAGCATATACATGTATAAATAGATCAATGTAAACATAGCAGAGAGTCATTTGGCTCTTGTGTGTGCTTTTGTGTGTAGGTATGTGTGCTTTGTGACTTGGCTAATCATTGAAGCTTACAGACATTGAACGAGGAGCAGTCCTGTCCACTGTAAGGAGGACTGCATTCACAGGCTGAGCTCAGGCACTGTCCTCCATTCAGACACTCAACACTACCACATTGAGTCCCTGAGGTGAAGGCAAAGGTCATTCAGTACCATACGCAAATTTCAAAACATTCTAGTGATGGAATTAATGCTTTCACATACATTCATATCAATCCACAGCCAATTAACACAATCAGTCATTGACTCACTAGGCAGCTGTCCAGAGCAATCACTTCCTGTGAAAGATGGCCGATACAGACAGCTGTAAGTGTAAGTGCCATTGCCAGTGTACATTGAGATGCAGCTCCCGTTGTTGTGGCATGTGAGGTTGTAGCCACAGGGGTTGGAGGCAACTGCATTACAGAATGGGGCATAGACAGATGAGAGTGGGTGTGTGCAGTCATGCGCTGTACCCAGCAGTGCTGTGTCAGTGTAAGTGCATGACAGCTCACGCATGTCACAGTCTACACCCGTCCATCCTGGGTTGCACCTGCAACGGCCTCCCTCACAGTGGGAGTTGTTGGGGCAGGTGAATTTGGTATACACACCTAACATGGAAGGGACACAGTGATTTGCATAGCTGTATGCATGGTATGATCCATGCATACATGCACAAACTAATTCACGAACCATTAACTGTTTTAGCAAGCACCCTACTTTAACACATTGACACATACAGTGTTGTCTGAAAGTGGTCAAATCACTCACAGTCATCCACCTCACAGTGGTCCCCAGAGTAGCCCGCGTAGCAGGTGCAATTTGTCGAGTTGTCACTAGAGTAGCCAGAGTAGCAGTTACTGTACCCATTGACACAGTAGCAGTCTGCAGTTCAACAACAGGACAGACATGCACTGCATCAATGCTGCAAGTAATGGAGTCACCAGACTGGCTAGCTAGACCCTCCTTGTGTCAGTGTATGCACCAAAGAACTGGCTAGTGGAGAACTACAGGGTGGTTTCTTAGATCACTCAATTACACAATCAAACAGTATCAAATAGTCAATTTGTTAATGAGAGCTAGTGCAATGGGTATGCAGCATTGGTGGGTGCCTCACCTCCCTCCTGGTACTGGCAGTAGCGCCCCTCACGTCCTTCAGGGCAGTCACACACTCCAGTCATGCTGTTGCATGTTCCCTCACCACAGTAGGTGTACCGACACGGATCATCTGCGCCAGCCAAAAATATATACACAGTCCACAACAGTAGTATTTCTATGGTACATGCATTTGTTCCACGATATCTACAGCCATGCACCAAATCCAGCTGGAATACCACCACAGAACCACTACAAACGTCCTAGCAAACCAACAAGGCTCCTACATAGGTCCAGCCTTTGTTTTAGAAGGTATGATGGTTTGTCAGGTACACTGTTCATGTCTGCAAAACCAGGTAATGAACACCTCCTAGGATCACTCCATCTTTCTCTAATACTACTGAATGAAGGTCTTCAAACTCATTATACATTTAGTGTATACTTAAAAAGTCAAAGTTGGGACCAGATTTGTAGATCTGAAGTCCAGTTGTTTGCCTAATGCTCCACCACAGTATAATCAGCAATATTTTACTGCTATGTCACTCTTGCAATGTCACTCTTAGTTCATTTGTGACTGAATTGAGGGAGTTTGAGTAGACACCTCAGATTCAGCTACATGGAAACCAAAGATGAATCAAGTGTGTGAAATGCCTGAAGTGCAATAACATCAGGTACCTATCCAAGAGGCAATTAATGGATGGTAATGAAACAATTTTTGGATGTAAACCACGCAGGTGTATTATACTGTAGCATGTGTATCTCAATATATGTATATCTCAATTTATATTGCGTGTGAAATTAGCACACCTTGCTCATACTGGCAGTTGGAGCCAGTATAGCCATAATAACAGTTGCAGCTCAAGACCCATTGTCCAGACGCGTCCACAGTTGTTATACAGTTGCCACGGTGATTACAATAGCAATCTAAAGAAAAGGACAATAATCCAAGGCATTGCAGTGTTCTGGTTTAAATACACACATGTACACCATACATACATGCACATGCACATGCACATGTGCACAACACACACATGCAGAGGAGACAACATCAAGGAATCTTACCTTCTCCAACAAATGCTTCACAGTATGGTCCTCCATAGCCCTCTTGGCAAAGACAGTGACTGGCATTGTAGTAGCCACCATTGAGGCAGCTACACCCTGTTCAAAATGAAGGAATGAAGTAGTAGGATTCACATGGTTGACAATTGCATATATGTACTACAGAACAGAACTATGTACTAACCCAAGTTGTAGTTGTTCTCACAAAATGTTCCCCAAAACCCCAGTGGACAGCGGCAGCTAAGATATCTCGTGCTGTAGAATCCTCCATTTAGACAGAAGCACACATCTTGGCCTGCATGTAAGGGTGTGCAGTAGAAGCATACTGTTTACTTGTTTCTGCATTACATGTATACTGTATATTGAGCTCAGTTTTGCATCTCAACTGTTCCAATTCTAAGTATATAAGTTGTGCCAAATACACAGCAATTGAATCCACAGTATAGGGAAGTATGAACACATCCTAAAAGTGTGGTATATCCAATATGTGGCCTATAACTAGGGCAGAAATTACTACTTATAACTTATCCAAATATCCAAAACCATACAACAGAAATTTATTATACAGCAGAAGAAAGCATGCATCAAGAGATGAGAAGAATGCTGTAGCCATGTACTTGCCTCTCAGCTCTGAACAGTCAGGGCCTGCATAGTAGGGCTGACACAAGCAGGTGCCATTGTTGTAGTCACATTGTCCTCCATTCTGACACTGGTAGCCTCCACATGACAGTGATGAGTTGTCTGGCTCACTTCCACTGCCAGGACAAGTGTTGTTGCACGTGCCATTAGAGCAGTGCTCACAAGGTGAGGATGTGGAGTAGTTCGGTGTTGGGCCTAAGTTTGGAGAATACAAGGCACCGGTTAAGTACATCATTACATCCCTTCAAGAGTTGCTATGAGAATATACGTACATCTGTATGCCTATCAGGATGTTTTCTCTGGCATGTTAATAATTATACACAGCTTGCATTGTTGAAAATTTTTCTTAAAAGGGTGTACATATGTCTAAGTGATGCAAGTGATGGTGCCAAACACTATAATTGCTATTGGAGGTCACTACACAGTAATTCAAAGCCATCCTATTTATTGCATGCAACTGTGGGTCATGACAGCTGGCCTCACTGGTGTAGTATCCATAAGAGTACTGGCAGAGTGATCCATAGTAGTCTTGAGTGCAAATGCAAGAAACTCCAGTGAAGGTCCCTCCATGCAGGCAGTACGGACAGCTCTCATAGGGTCCTGCAGGTGAAACATATAAGAGGAGAACTAGGCATTCCCACTGCCCAGCCATGACACAATGAAAACTGCAGTGAGAATATGCAATACTGTTGCATATTCTGTGTTGCCCTGCCATTCAGATATGTAATATACAGCACGCTTTGCTTAGCTCTATGCAGCTGGTATGAAAGTACACAGTAAGCTGCTGTTCAGTGTGAGTTATATACATGCATGGAATGATACATATGTGGCTCCTCTCTGTTCACATTGGGTCAGTGACAGTTCAGGCATTTAAGGGAACTCACTGATTACTTCACACAATAGTACTGTATAAAACACACACCACTAAACTGTGTGTCCTGCCGTCCTGTTTGCATGCCTTCTCCCTACCTAGCATCTCATCACAGTACTGTCCAGTGTATCCTGGGTAGCAGTAACACCCTCCATAGCTATCACAGTATCCTCCACTTGCATTACAAGGACATGCTAATACTTCACAGTACTGTCCAGTGTATCCTGGGTAGCAAATGCAGCCTCCATAGCCATCACAGTATCCTCCACTTGGGTTACAGGGACATGCTGCAAGGAACGATCAAGTTGGCAGGGTTGACTGATTGAAGGCCATGGAATGGATTGGCTTTATTCAAGGCATTGAATATGACAGCATAGCCAATGCTGCATGTATGTAAGTGAGGAGCATCGTAGGTTGCTGTTGTCCCATTCTTCTTATCATATCCAGTCCCGAAAATAAGTATGTCTATGGTACCCAATCATAAGGTTGAGAAAAGTAGCCAGAACTAATGGCGTTATACAGTAGGTCAGAATGTTTTGATTGGTTGAATGTCATATGGTAATATCTAATGACACCAAAACCAATCCAGGTGCACTGAGAGGTGAATCACAAATCTGTGCATGCACATAGGATGCAGAGAGTGACCTTCACATGATGCGGGTGCATGTAATGCAGACCAACCACAACCTACCCTGCGTAGCACACACAACTCCTGCATCTTCATGGTGACCACAATTGTGAGAGCCAATGCCCCTATGGGAGCAGTCAGCCAGGCGTGTCTCACTCCCAGTGCAGAACACGTCATCATAGTGGATGGGTCCACTGCCTTGACCAAAGGCAGCATTTGAAAGTGCAGATGTGGCTCCAGTGTAACCAAGCTGACGACACACCACATTGGCGTCAGTAATGCCCCAAAAGTCATCACACACAGTCCCCCATACTCCGTTGTGGTAGACTTCTACTCGACCCTCACTGTCAGTGGAACCTCCCACCAATCTGACTTCACCCTCTGTGTGGTGCAGAGAAGCAGCAACCGTGAGAATGAAGAATGCCTCATTCTGCATCACAACAAGCTGTATCAGCAAACATTCTTCAAAATAGTGTACAATAGAGTGGTAGAGCACTAAAGTGATGTACACATACCACCTCCACACGGTGGACGTATGCAATGCAGACCAGTCACTAGTAGTCACCTGTTCCGATATAGTGTTCACAGAACGAGCCACTGAAATGCTCTGGACAGTAGCAGCCATGAGAAGAGTTGCTGTAGAAACCTCCATTCTGACAGAAGCACACATCTCTCCCTGAGTAGTGTGGGTATTATAATAATGAAACCTTATGCACGAACATGCATGCCTCCATAACATCTTACCATTGAACTCTGTGCAGTTTGCTCCAGAGTAATACTCCTTGCACATACAGTATAGCTCACTGCCATTGGAGCATTGTCCACCGTGGTAACAGGAGTGCTGCCCGCAGGGAGTGGATGGCCCCTCCAGGTCTACAGACAAGCATGCCCCGTGCAGAAGGTGCAGTCTCTCATGTGAAGTGTCTACCACAGTGGCTAGCTGCTATGAGAGTGAAGCTGAACTCATGAGCTAAAACAACAGGAATCACTCAGCGTCTGTACAACCTAGCTTCCTGGAACATGGCACGCTACAACTATCTCCATAGCATGCATGTACACATGTAATCAAGTACATTCTACCACTCTCAAGCAGTCGACCATCTGTGGTGAGTGCTAGCTGTACCCCCTGTGTACTCACCCTGACTGCCACCTGTGTAGAAACACATCACATTGCTGTAATAGGTGTACCGAGAACGGACAGATTCCACTCTCACTGAGGCACAGTAGTAGGTGGATGGAGCAAGGTCTTCCCATAGAAATACATTGTTCACAGTGGTGACATAACTGTAGCTGTAACTGTAACTGTAGCTGTACAGGCGAACTCTGTACCAGAGCCCAATAATGTCTTCATATCCTGGTGGGTCTTCCCAAGTCAGGATTACATCACGATTTGACTCCCCTGACAGAGTTGCACTCACATTCACTGGTGTGACATAGTAGCCTACACATGTGGAGAGGATGGGACATTTGCTGAGTTGAGTTGGCCATGTGGCAGTGATGTCTGTCTGATGAGGGGGCGGGGCTTTCCTTGCATACGCTGCATGTGTGTGCATACATTAAAGCACATGGCTCACTTAGTTGGACTTGCTCACAGAACCGTCCACTTATTCTACTGTTGTTGCACTGACAAGTGTTGTTCTCACAGAAACCATTGATACAGTATGAAGAATTACAAATGTCCACATCTGCAGCGGAAACAGATCATGCAGTTGAACTGGCAAGGTATTGAGCACAGCAATGAACCTGTATGAGATCATCATGCAGTTGTTATTATTTTAAGGCACTTGAAGGAGCAGGCTGTTCACTGCATACGTACCTTGCTGTGTCTCATTGCACGTGTACCTATAGCTGTAGTAGTAGGAGTAGTAGTAATATTCATAGTCAATTTGGCAGGTTTCAGACGAGAGACACAGTTTATCTCCACACTGTTGAAGTCCACCTGAAACAAGGGAAGGCCACGAAATTGCTGCTTGAACCGAGCACAGTCAATTACAGCCTGACTCAGTAGTGCTGTGTGTTGCAATCCACTAGCTCCCATGGAGGGCCCTAGCCAGAGGTGTGGGGTGGGTCACACTGCATGACATTCTATGGAATTTGTGGTGGGTACATTCCAGAGAGGTGTTTGTCAATGTCATGCAATGCAGTGGATAGGGTTGGCAAGAGTGTGACTGCTCAAATGGGTGACCAGCTGTTGTGCATGAAATGAGGAGTTCATGACAGGTTGTACAAGAGGATGTCTCCATTTACTGTGTACATAGCAGTGTAGAGAGATGTCACAGGTGTTTGTCAATGTCATGCAATGCAGTGGATAGGTAGAGAGATGACATAGTAAGACATGATGGTCATCATGTGGTGTTAGCTGTCGTAGGCACATTGTAGTAGGTGGCACACTCCTACATGTACCTCTTGTCACAGGACACTGTATCATGCAGTTCCTGTTAGCCCAAAAGTGTCACTCACTTGTGAGACGGTCACAACGCTCCCCTTCATAAAGAGGATGGCAGACACAGGTTGCTGATGCATAGTCACAAGTGCCATTGTAGCATTCACCACAGGGATAGACCAAGTCTGTTGGGCAAGTGTGTACAGGAGTGAGGGAGTGCAAGAGAGAGGGAGGAGAGTGAGGGACAAGAGGGTGAGGGAGGAGAGGAAGGGGTTAGGAGGCGAGGGAGGAGAGAGGGAAGAGAGGAAGAGAAATGAAGGAGAGGGGGTGAGGTAAAATACATACACGGCAGTACTGTTTATTACATCACATATGCATGTAAACCCATGGCCCTTTCTTTATGTACGTACCAGGGGGTGAGTAGATGGCCTCTTCACAGTACACCCCACTGTACCCTGCAAGACACTGGCAGTAGCCTCCTACGTAGGTTCCTCCATTCAGGCAGTGTGGGCAGTCAACTGGAGGGGGTGTGGCTGTTGCATTAGGGGGTGTGGCTGTTGCATTAGGGGGTGGGGTTGTTCCTGAAGGTGTGTAGTTGGTACAGAGGAGAACGTGAGATGATGTCTTGTCCGAGTTGCTAATGCACCTCCCACATGTAACACCAACAAATCATCTTCGATCATCAGTTTCACCGCAAATTGATAGACAATTTATGCAATTACACATCTGCTGTGTGTAAATCAGGGATATGTACAGCATATGTATGTATCTTTGGATCAGCAATCATCTCACTCTCCTCTACACACCGGAACATGCAGACTTTGACCAACAATTACATCAGCTAATCTCTTGCTTGACGCGACTGGTCCTGTGGCTACAGGTTCTTACTATGGCTATCCTGAATCCCACCCCTGCTCCCCAAATCACATGTACGTATGTATGATGCAACAGGAGCATTTGTTGCCGTCATCTCGGCAGCAGAGAGTGACACAAACATGATGCGGGTGCATGTAATGCAGACCAACCACAACCTACCCTGCGTAGCACACACAACTCCTGCATCTTCATGGTGACCACAATTGTGAGAGCCAATGCCCCTATGGGAGCAGTCAGCCAGGCGTGTCTCACTCCCAGTGCAGAACACGTCATCATAGTGGATGGGACCACTGCCTTGACCAAAGGCAGCAAATGAAAGTGCAGACGTGGCTCCGGTGTAACCAAGCTGACGACACACCACATTGGCGTCAGTAATGCCCCATCCGTCATCACACACAGTGCCCCATGCTCCGTTGTGGTAGACTTCTACTCGACCCTCACTGTCAGTGGAACCTCCCACCAATCTGACTTCACCCTCTGTGTTGTGCGGAGAAGCAACAATCGTGAGAATGAAGAATGCCTCATTCTGCATCACAACAAGCTGTATCAGCAAACATTCTTCAAATTAATGTACAATACAGTGGTAGAGCAGTAAAGTGCTGTACACATACCACCTCCACACGGTGGACGTATGCAATGCAGACCAGTCACTAGTAGTCACCTGTTCTAATGTAGTGTTCACAGAACGAGCCACTGAAACGCTCTGGACAGTAGCAGCCATGAGAAGAGTTGCTGTAGAAACCTCCATTCTGACAGAAGCACACATCTCTCCCTGAGTAATGTGGTTGTTATAATCATGATACACTCATATTATATATGTCATAATTAAATGATGACCAAGAGGCGTCTACGGGATGTAGATCATGAATCTCAAGGGCACGAAGAACCCCGATTGTTGAATGGTCTAAATCCCGTAGACACTGATTAGTCAGCATTCAAATATTATGGATCCGAAATGATTCACTACCCAAATAAGTTGTTACTGAATTGCGACAAACAGATTCTCTAGGCAATGTATGCTGTGCAGACACTGTGTCTGGGAATGTGAATTCATGGTCATGCGCACTCCGCTTGCCACGATTCGTCTTGGGATTTAGAATCACACACCAAGCATTCAGAATGATCCGCTATGGTTTAGAATCATCGTTTTGACACACTTTACCATGGTAACGGGATCTATTGCACTATAAATGGATTCAAGCATGTGCAAACATGCACACCTCTACCCCTGCATAGTGCAGTAAGCACGTTACCTATACAAAATCTTATGGACATTCAGGATCATACAGTTGCACCTTAGTTGGACTCAATCATGCATGAACATGCACGCACACCTCCATAACATCTTACCATTGAACTCTGTGCAGTTTGCTCCAGAGTAATACTCCTGGCACATACAGTATGGCTCACTGCCATTGGAGCATTGTCCACCGTGGTAACAGGAGTGCTGCCCGCAGGGAGTGGATGGGCCTTCCAGGTCTACAGACAAGCATGCACCGTGCAGAAGGTGCAGTCTCTCATGTGACTTGTCTACCACAGTGGCTAGCTGCTATGAGAGTGAAGCTGAACTCATGAGCTAAACAACAGGAATGACTCAGCGTCCGTGCAACCTAGCTTCCTGGAACATGGCACGGTACAACTATCCACATAGCATGCATGAACACATGTAATCAAGTACATTCGTCCACTCTCAAGCAGTCGACCATCTGTGGTGAGTGCTAGCTGTACCCCCTGTGTACTCACCCTGACTGCCACCTGTGTAGAAACACATCACATTGCTGTAATAGGTGTACCGAGAGTGGACAGATTCCACTCTCACTGAGGCACAGTAGTAGGTGGATGGAGCAAGGTCTTCCCATAGAAATACATTGTCCAAAGTGGTGACATAACTGTAACTGTAGCTGTAGCTGTAGCTGTACAGGCGAACTCTGTACCAGAACCCAATAATGTCTTCATATCCTGGTGGGTCTTCCCAAGTCAGGATTACATCACGATTTGACTCTCCTGACAGAGTTGCACTCACATTCACTGGTGTGACATAGTAGCCTACACATGTGGAGAGGATGGGACATTTGCTGAGTTGAGTAGGCCATGTGGCAGTGATGGCTGTCTGATGAGGGGGCGGGGCTTTCCTTGCATGCACTGGATGTGCGTGCACACATTAAAGCACATTGCTCACTTAGTTGGACTTGCTCACAGAACCGTCCACTTATTCTACTGTTGTTGCACTGACAAGTGTTGTTCTCACAGAAACCATTGATGCAGTATGACGAATTACAAATGTCCACATCTGCAGTGGAAACAGATCATGCAGTTGTTATTTATATTAAGGCACTTGAAGGAGCAGGTTGTTCACTGCATACCTTGCTGTGTCCCATTGCACGTGTACCTATAGCTGTAGTAGTAGGAGTAGTAATATTCATAGTCAATTTGGCAGGTTTCAGACGAGAGACACAGTTTATCTCCACACTGTTGAAGTCCACCTGAAACAAGGGAAGGTCACGAAATTGCTGCTTGAATCAAGTACAGTCAATTACAACCTGACTCAGTAGTGCTGTGTGTTGCAATCCACTAGCTCCCATGGAGGCCCTAGCTGGAGGTGTGAGGTGGGTCATACTGCATGACATTCTATGGAATTTGTGGTGGGTACATTCCAGACATTTCTGTTGCAAATGCCATGCATTGAGCACGGTCAGGTGGATAGGGTTGGAAAGAGTGTGACTGCTCAAAAGGAGTGACCAGCTGTTGTGTATGAAATGAGAAAGAGTTCATGTCAGGTTGTACAAGAGGATGTCTCCATTTACTGTGTACATAGCAGTGTAGAGAGATGAGATATTTAGTTAGACATGGTCATGTGGTGTTAGCTGTCGTAGGCACATTGTAGTAGGTGGCACACTCCTACATGTACCTCTTGTCACATGACACTGTATCATGCAGTTCCTGTTAGCCCACAAATTTCACTCACTTGTGAGAGAGTCACAACGCTCCCCTTCATAAAGAGGATGACAGACACAGGTTGCTGATGCATAGTCACAAGTGCCATTGTAGCATTCACCACAGGGATAGACCAAGTCTGTTGGGCAAGTGTGTACAGGAGTGAGGGAGTGCAAGAGAGAGGGAGGAGAGTGAGGGACAAGAGGGTGAGGGAGGAGAGGAAGGGGTTAGGAGGCGAGGGAGGAGAGAGGGAAGAGAGGAAGAGAAATGAAAGAGAGGGGTGAGGTAAAATACATACACGGCAGTACTGTTTATTACATCACATAATGCATGTAAACCCATGGCCCTTTCTTTATGTACGTACCAGGGGGTGAATAGATTGCCTGTTCACAGTACACCCCACTGTACCCTGCAAGACACTGACAGTAGCCTCCTACGTAGGTTCCTCCATTCAGGCAGTGTGGGCAGTCAACTGGAGGGGGTGTGGCTGTTGCATTAGGGGGTGTGGCTGTTGCATTAGGGGGTGTGGCTGTTGCATTAGGGGGTGGGGTTGTTCCTGAAGGTGTGTAGTTGGTACAGAGGAGAACGAGAGATGATGCCTTGTCCGAGTTGCTAATGCACCTCCCACGTGTAACACCAACAAATCATCTTCGATCATCAGTCTCACCGCAAATTGATAGACAATTTATGCGATTACACGTCTACTGTGTGTAAATCAGGGATATGTACAGCATATGTATGTATCTTTGGATCAGCAATCATCTCACTCTCCTCTACACATGGGAACATGCAGACTTTGACCAGCAATTACATCAGCTAATCTCTTGCTTGACGCGACTGGTCCTGTGGCTACAGGTTCTTACTATGGCTATCCTGAATCCCACCTCTGCTCCCCAAATCACATGTATGTGTGTATGATGCAACAGGAACATTTGTTGCCATCATCTCGGCAGCAGAGAGTGACACAAACATGATGCGGGTGCATGTAATGCAGACCAACCACAACCTACCCTGCGTAGCACACACTACTCCTGCATCTTCATGGTGACCACAATTGTGAGAGCCAATGCCCCTATGGGAGCAGTCAGCCAGGCGTGTCTCACTCCCAGTGCAGAACACGTCATCATAGTGGATGGGACCACTGCCTTGACCAAAGGCAGCAAATGAAAGTGCAGATGTGGCTCCGGTGTAACCAAGCTGACGACACACTACATTGGCGTCAGTAATGCCCCAAAAGTCATCGCACACAGTGCCCCATGCTCCGTTGTGGTAGACTTCTACTCGACCCTCACTGTCAGTGGAACCTCCCACCAATCTGACTTCACCCTCTGTGTGGTGCGGAGAAGCAACAATCGTGAGATTACAGAATGCATCATTCTGCATGAAAATCAGCTCTGTCAGTGAACAACATTGAAATTACTGTACATATATACAATACAGTGGTAGAGCACTAAAGAACTGTACGAATATATATCACCTCCATATAGCAGACGTACGTATGCAGTGCAGACCAGTCACTAGTAGTCACCTGTTCTAATGTAGTGTTCACAGAACGAGCCACTGAAATGCTCTGGACAGTAGCAGCCATGAGAAGAGTTGCTGTAGAAACCTCCATTCTGACAGAAGCACACATCTCTCCCTGAGTAATGTGGTTATTATAATCATGATACACTCATATTATATATGTCATAATTGAATGATGACCAAGAGGCGTCTACGGGATTTAGATCATGAATCTCAAGGGCACGAAGAACCCCGATTGTTGAATGGTCTAAATCCCGTAGACACTGATTAGTCAGCATTCAAATATTATGGATCCGAAATGATTCACTACCCAAATAAGTCGTTACTGAATTACGACAAACAGATTCTCTAGGCAATGTATGCTGTGCAGACGCTGTGTCTGGGAATGGGAATTCATGGTCATGCGCACTCCGCTTGCCACGTTTCGTCTTGGGATTTAGAATCACACACCAAGCATTCACAATGATCCTCTATGGTTTAGAATCATCGTTTTGACACACTTTACCATGGTAACGGGATCTATTACACTATAAATGGATTCAAGCATGTGCAAACATGCACACCTCTACCCCTGCATAGTGCAGTAAGCACGTTACCTATACAAAATCTTATGGACATTCAGGATCATACAGTTGCACCTTAGTTGGACTCAATCATGCATGAACATGAACGCACACCTCCATAACATCTTACCATTGAACTCTGTGCAGCTTGCTCCAAAGTAATACTCCTGGCACATACAGTATGGCTCACTGCCATTGGAGCATTGTCCACCGTGGTAACAGGAGTGCTGCCCGCAGGGAGTGGATGGGCCCTCCAGGTCTACAGACAAGCATGCACCGTGCAGGAGGTGCAGTCTCTCATGTGACTTGTCTACCACAGTGGCTAGCTGCTATGACAGTGAAGCTGAACTCATGAGCTAAACAACAGGAATCACTCAGCGTCTGTACAACCTAGCTTCCTGGAACATGGCACGCTACAACTATCCACATAGCACGCATGTACACATGTAATCAAGTACATTCGGCCACTCTCAAGCAGTCATCCATCTGTGGTGAGTGCTAGCTGTACCCCCTGTGTACTCACCCTGACTGCCACCTGTGTAAAAGCACATCACATTGCTGTAATAGGTGTACCGAGAGTGGACAGATTCCACTCTCACTGAGGCACAGTAGTAGGTGGATGGAGCAAGGTCTTCCCATAGAAATACATTGTCCAAAGTGGTGACATAACTGTAACTGTAGCTGTAGCTGTAGCTGTACAGGCGAACTCTGTACCAGAACCCAATAATGTCTTCATATCCTGGTGGGTCTTCCCAAGTCAGGATTACATCACGATTTGACTCTCCTGACAGAGTTGCACTCACATTCACTGGTCTGACATAGTAGCCTACACATGTGGAGAGGATGGGACATTTGCTGAGTTGAGTAGGCCATGTGGCAGTGATGGCTGTCTGATGAGGGGGCGGGGCTTTCCTTGCATGCACTGGATGTGTGTGCATACATTAAAGCACATTGCTCACTTAGTTGGACTTGCTCACAGAACCGTCCACTTATTCTACTGTTGTTGCACTGACAAGTGTTGTTCTCACAGAAACCATTGATGCAGTATGAAGAATTACAAATGTCCACATCTGCAGTGGAAACAGATCATGCAGTTGTTAATATATTAAGGCACTTGAAGGAGCAGGTTGTTCACTGCATACCTTGCTGTGTCCCATTGCACGTGTACCTATAGCTGTAGTAGTAGGAGTAGTAATATTCATAGTCAATTTGGCAAGTTTCAAACGAGAGACACAGTTTATCTCCACACTGTTGAAGTCCACCTGAAAGAAGGGAAGGTCACGAAATTGCTGCTTGAATCAAGCACAGTCAATTACAGCCTGACTCAGTAGTGCTGTGTGTTGCAATCCACTAGCTCCCATGGAGGCCCTAGCCAGAGGTGTGAGGTGGGTCATACTGCATGACATTCTATGGAATTTGTGGTGGGTACATTCCAGACATTTCTGTTGCAAATGCCATGCATTGAGCACGGTCAGGTGGATAGGGTTGGAAGAGTGTGACTGCTCAAAAGGAGTGACCAGCTGTTGTGTATGAAATGAGAAAGAGTTCATGTCAGGTTGTACAAGAGGATGTCTCCATTTACTGTGTACATAGCAGTGTAGAGAGATGAGATATTTAGTTAGACATGGTCATGTGGTGTTAGTTGTCGTAGGCACATTGTAGTAGGTGGCACACTCCTACATGTACCTCTTGTCACATGACACTGTATCATGCAGTTCCTGTTAGCCCACAAATTTCACTCACTTGTGAGAGAGTCACAACGCTCCCCTTCATAAAGAGGATGACAGACACATGTTGCTGATGCATAGTCACAAGTGCCATTGTAGCATTCACCACAGGGATAGACCAAGTCTGTTGGGCAAGTGTGTACAAGAGTGAGGGAGTCCAAGAGAGAGGGAGGAGAGTGAGGGACAAGAGGGTGAGGAAGGAGAGGAAGGGGTTAGGAGGCGAGGGAGGAGAGAGGGAAGAGAGGAAGAGAAATGAAGGAGAGGGGGTGAGGTAAAATACATACACGGCAGTACTGTTTATTACATCACATGTGCATGTAAACCCATGGCCCTTTCCTTACGTACGTACCAGGAGGTGAGTAGATGGCCTCTTCACAGTACACCCCACTGTACCCTGCAAGACACTGACAGTAGCCTCCTACGTAGGTTCCTCCATTCAGGCAGTGTGGGCAGTCAACTGGAAGGGGTGTGGCAGTTGCATTAGGGGGTGTGGCTGTTGCATTAGGGGGTGGGGTTGTTCCTGAAGGTGTGTAGTTGGTACAGAGGAGAACGAGAGATGATGCCTTGTCCGAGTTGCTAATGCACCTCCCACGTGTAACACCAACAAATCATCTTCGATCATCAGTCTCACCACAAATTGATAGACAATTTATGCGATTACACATCTACTGTGTGTAAATCAGGGATATGTACAGCATATGTATGTATCTTTGGATCAGCAATCATCTCACTCTCTTCTACACACGGGAGCATGCAGACTTTGACCAGCAATTACATCAGCTAATCTCTTGCTTGACGCGACTGGTCCTGTGGCTACAGGTTCTTACTATGGCTATCCTGAATCCCACCTCTGCTCCCCAAATCACATGTATGTGTGTATGATGCAACAGAAACATTTGTTGCCATCATCTCGGCAGCAGAGAGTGACACAAACATGATGCGGGTGCATGTAATGCAGACCAACCACAACCTACACTGCGTAGCACACACTACTCCTGCATCTTCCCTGTGACCACAATTGTGAGAGCCAATGCCCCTATGGGAGCAGTCAGCCAGGCGTGTCTCACTCCCAGTGCAGAACACGTCATCATAGTGGATGGGTCCACTGCCTTGACCAAAGGCAGCAAATGAAAGTGCAGATGTGGCTCCGGTGTAACCAAGCTGACGACACACTACATTGGCGTCAGTAATGCCCCAAAAGTCATCGCACACAGTGCCCCATGCTCCGTTGTGGTAGACTTCTACTCGACCCTCACTGTCAGTGGAACCTCCCACCAATCTGACTTCACCCTCTGTGTGGTGCGGAGAAGCAACAATCGTGAGATTACAGAATGCATCATTCTGCATGAAAATCAGCTCTGTCAGTGAACAACATTGAAATTACTGTACATATATACAATACAGTGGTAGAGCACTAAAGAACTGTACGAATATATATCACCTCCATATAGCAGACGTACGTATGCAGTGCAGACCAGTCACTAGTAGTCACCTGTTCTAATGTAGTGTTCACAGAACGAGCCACTGAAATGCTCTGGACAGTAGCAGCCATGAGAAGAGTTGCTGTAGAAACCTCCATTCTGACAGAAGCACACATCTCTCCCTGAGTAATGTGGTTATTATAATCATAATACACTCATATTATATATGTCATAATTGAATGATGACCAAGAGGCGTCTACGGGATTTAGATCATGAATCTCAAGGGCACGAAGAACCCCGATTGTTGAATGGTCTAAATCCCGTAGACACTGATTAGTCAGCATTCAAATATTATGGATCCGAAATGATTCACTACCCAAATAAGTCGTTACTGAATTACGACAAACAGATTCTCTAGGCAATGTATGCTGTGCAGACGCTGTGTCTGGGAATGTCAATTCATGGTCATGCGCACTCCGCTTGCCACGTTTCGTCTTGGGATTTAGAATCACACACCAAGCATTCAGAATGATCCTCTATGGTTTAGAATCATCGTTTTGACACACTTTACCATGGTAACGGGATCTATTGCACTATAAATGGATTCAAGCATGTGCAAACATGCACACCTCTACCCCTGCATAGTGCAGTAAGCACGTTACCTATACAAAATTTATGGACATTCAGGATCATACAGTTGCACCTTAGTTGGACTCAATCATGCATGAACATGAACGCACACCTCCATAACATCTTACCATTGAACTCTGTGCAGTTTGCTCCAGAGTAATACTCCTTGCACATACAGTACGGCTCACTGCCATTAGAGCATTGTCCACCGTGGTAACAGGAGTGCTGCCCGCAGGGAGTGGATGGGCCTTCCAGGTCTACAGACAAGCATGCACCGTGCAGGAGGTGCAGTCTCTCATGTGACTTGTCTACCACAGTGGCTAGCTGCTATGACAGTGAAGCTGAACTCATGAGCTAAACAACAGGAATCACTCAGCGTCCGTGCAACCTAGCTTCCTGGAACATGGCACGCTACAATTATCCACATGGCATGCATGTACACATGTAATCAAGGGACATTCTGCCACTCTCAAGCAGTCAATCATCTGTGGTGAGTGCTAGCTGTACCCCCTGTGTACTCACCCTGACTGCCACCTGTGTAGAAACACATCACATTGCTGTAGTAGGTGTACCGAGAGTGGACAGATTCCACTCTCACTGAGGCACAGTAGTAGGTGGATGGAGCAAGGTCTTCCCATAGAAATACATTGTCCAAAGTGGTGACATAACTGTAACTGTAGCTGTAGCTGTAGCTGTACAGGCGAACTCTGTACCAGACCCCAATAATATCTTCATATCCTGGTGGGTCTTCCCAAGTCAGGATTACATCACGATTTGACTCTCCTGACAGAGTTGCACTCACATTCACTGGTCTGACATAGTAGCCTACACATGTGGAGAGGATGGAACATTTGCTGAGTTGAGTAGGCCATGTGGCAGTGATGTCTGTCTGATGAGGGGGTGGGGCTTTCCTTGCATGCGCTGCATGTGTGTGCATACGTTAAAGCACATGGCTCACTTAGTTGGACTTGCTCACAGAACCGTCCACTTATTCTACTGTTGTTGCACTGACAAGTGTTGTTCTCACAGAAACCATTGATGCAGTATGAAGAATTACAAATGTCCACATCTGCAGTGGAAACAGATCATGCAGTTGTTATTTATATTAAGGCACTTGAAGGAGCAGGCTGTTCACTGCATACCTTGCTGTGTCCCATTGCACGTGTACCTATAGCTGTAGTAGTAGGAGTAGTAATATTCATAGTCAATTTGGCAGGTTTCAGACGAGAGACACAGTTTATCTCCACACTGTTGAAGTCCACCTGAAAGAAGGGAAGGTCACGAAATTGCTGCTTGAATCAAGTACAGTCAATTACAGTCAGACTCAGTAGCGCTGTGTGTTGCAATCCACTAGCTCCCATGGAGGCCCTAGCTGGAGGTGTGAGGTGGGTCATACTGCATGACATTCTATGGAATTTGTGGTGGGTACATTCCAGAGAGGTGTTTGTTACTGTCATGCAATGCAGTGGATAGGTAGAGAGATGACATAGTAAGACATGATGGTCATCATGTGGTGTTAGCTGTCGTAGGCACATTGTAGTAGGTGGCACACTCCTATGTATACATGTACCTCTTGTCACAGGACACTGTATCATGCAGTTCCTGTTAGCCCAAAAGTGTCACTCACTTGTGAGACGGTCACAACGCTCCCCTTCATAAAGAGGATGACAGACACAGGTTGCTGATGCATAGTCACAAGTGCCGTTGTAGCATTCACCACAGGGATAGACCAAGTCTGTTGGGCAAGTGTGTACAAGAGTAAGGGAGTGCAAGAGAGAGGGAGGAGAGTGAGGGACAAGAGGGTGAGGAAGGAGAGGAAGGGGTTAGGAGGCGAGGGAGGAGAGAGGGAAGAGAGGAAGAGAAATGAAAGAGAGGGGGTGAGGTAAAATACATACACGGCAGTACTGTTTATTACATCACATGTGCATGTAAACCCATGGACCTTTCTTTATGTACGTACCAGGGGGTGAGTAGATGGCCTCTTCACAGTACACCCCACTGTACCCTGCAAGACACTGACAGTAGCCTCCTACGTAGGTTCCTCCATTCAGGCAGTGTGGGCAGTCAACTGGAGGGGGTGTGGCTGTTGCATTAGGGGGTGGGGTTGTTCCTGAAGGTGTGTAGTTGGTACAGAGGAGAACGAGAGATGATGTCTTGTCCGATTTGCTAATGCACCTCCCACATGTAACACCAACAAATCATCTTCGATCATCAGTCTCATCGCAAATTGATAGACAATTTATGCAATTACACATCTACTGTGTGTAAATCAGGGATATGTACAGCATATGTATGTATCTTTGGATCAGCAATCATCTCCCTCTCCTCTACACACGGGAACATGCAGACTTTGACCAGCAATTACATCAGCTAATCTCTTGCTTGACGCGACTGATCCTGTGGCTACAGGTTCTTACTATGGCTATCCTGAATCCCAACCCTGCTCCCCAAATCACATGTACGTGTGTATGATGAAACAGGAACATTTGTTGCTGTCATCTCGGCAGCAGAGAGTGACACACACATGATGCGGGTGCATGTAATGCAGACCAACCACAACCTACCCTGAGTAGCACACACTACTCCTGCATCTTCATGGTGACCACAATTGTGAGAGCCAATGCCCCTATGGGAGCAGTCAGCCAGGCGTGTCTCACTCCCAGTGCAGAACACGTCATCATAGTGGATGGGACCACTGCCTTGACCAAAGGCAGCATTTGAAAGTGCAGATGTGGCTCCAGTGTAACCAAGCTGACGACACACCACATTGGCGTCAGTAATGCCCCATCCGTCATCACACACAGTGCCCCATGCTCCGTTGTGGTAGACTTCTACTCGACCCTCACTGTCAGTGGAACCTCCCACCAATCTGACTTCACCCTCTGTGTTGTGCGGAGAAGCAGCAACCGTGAGAATGAAGAATGCCTCATTCTGCATCACAAGCTGTATCAGCAAACATTCTTCAAATTAATGTACAATAGAGTGGTAGAGCACTAAAGAACTGTACGAATATATATCACCTCCACATAGCAGACGTACGTATGCAATGCAGACCAGTCATTAGAAGTCACCTGTTCTAATGTAGTGTTCACAAAACGAGCCACTGAAACCCTCTGGACAGTAGCAGCCACGAGAAGAGTTGCTGTAGAAACCTCCATTCTGACAGAAGCACACATCTCTCCCTGAGTAATGTGGTTATTATAATCATGATACACTCATATTATATATGTCATAATTAAATGATGACCAAGAGGTGTCTACGGGATTTAGATCATGAAGCTCAAGGGCACGAAGAACCCCGATTGTTGAATGGTCTAAATCCCGTAGACACTGATTAGTCAGCATTCAAATATTAAGGATCCGAAATGATTCACTACCCATGCAAATAAGTCGTTGTTGAATTGCAACAAACAGATTCTCTAGGCAATGTATGCTGCGCAGACGCTGTGTCTGGGAATGTCAATTCATGGTCATTCGCACTCTGCTTGCCACATTTCGTCTTGGGATTTAGAATCACACACCAAGCATTCAGAATGATCCTTTATGGTTTAGAATCATCGTTTTGACACACTTTACCATGGTAATGGAATCTATTGCACTATAAATGGATTCAAGCATGTGCAAACATGCACACCTCTACCCCTGCATAGTGCAGTAAGCACGTTACCTATACAAAATCTTATGGACATTCAGGATCATACAGTTGCACCTTAATTGGACTCAATCATGCATGAACATGAACGCACACCTCCATAACATCATACCATTGAACTCTGTGCAGTTTGCTCCAGAGTAATACTCCTTGCACATACAGTACGGCTCACTGCCATTAGAGCATTGTCCACCGTGGTAACAGGAGTGCTGCCCGCAGGGAGTGGATGGGCCTTCCAGGTCTACAGACAAGCATGCACCGTGCAGGAGGTGCAGTCACTCATGTGACTTGTCTACCACAGTGGCTAGCTGCTATGACAGTGAAGCTGAACTCATGAGCTAAGCAACAGGAATCACTCAGCGTCTGTACAACCTATAGCTTCCTGGAACATGGCACGCTACAATTATCCACATAGCACGCATGTACACATGTAATCAAGTACATTCGGCCACTCTCAAGCAGTCATCCATCTGTGGTGAGTGCTAGCTGTACCCCCTGTGTACTCACCCTGACTGCCACCTGTGTAAAAGCACATCACATTGCTGTAATAGGTGTACCGAGAGTGGACAGATTCCACTCTCACTGAGGCACAGTAGTAGGTGGATGGAGCAAGGTCTTCCCATAGAAATACATTGTCCAAAGTGGTGACATAACTGTAACTGTAGCTGTAGCTGTAGCTGTACAGGCGAACTCTGTACCAGAACCCAATAATGTCTTCATATCCTGGTGGGTCTTCCCAAGTCAGGATTACATCACGATTTGACTCCCCTGACAGAGTTGCACTCACATTCACTGGTCTGACATAGTAGCCTACACATGTGGAGAGGATGGGACATTTGCTGAGTTGAGTAGGCCATGTGGCAGTGATGGCTGTCTGATGAGGGGGCGGGGCTTTCCTTGCATGCACTGGATGTGTGTGCATACATTAAAGCACATTGCTCACTTAGTTGGACTTGCTCACAGAACCGTCCACTTATTCTACTGTTGTTGCACTGACAAGTGTTGTTCTCACAGAAACCATTGATGCAGTATGAAGAATTACAAATGTCCACATCTGCAGTGGAAACAGATCATGCAGTTGTTAATATATTAAGGCACTTGAAGGAGCAGGTTGTTCACTGCATACCTTGCTGTGTCCCATTGCACGTGTACCTATAGCTGTAGTAGTAGGAGTAGTAATATTCATAGTCAATTTGGCAAGTTTCAAACGAGAGACACAGTTTATCTCCACACTGTTGAAGTCCACCTGAAAGAAGGGAAGGTCACGAAATTGCTGCTTGAATCAAGCACAGTCAATTACAGCCTGACTCAGTAGTGCTGTGTGTTGCAATCCACTAGCTCCCGTGGAGGCCCTAGCCAGAGGTGTGAGGTGGGTCATACTGCATGACATTCTATGGAATTTGTGGTGGGTACATTCCAGACATTTCTGTTGCAAATGCCATGCATTGAGCTCGGTCAGGTGGATAGGGTTGGAAGAGTGTGACTGCTCAAAAGGAGTGACCAGCTGTTGTGTATGAAATGAGAAAGAGTTCATGTCAGGTTGTACAAGAGGATGTCTCCATTTACTGTGTACATAGCAGTGTAGAGAGATGAGATATTTAGTTAGACATGGTCATGTGGTGTTAGTTGTCGTAGGCACATTGTAGTAGGTGGCACACTCCTACATGTACCTCTTGTCACATGACACTGTATCATGCAGTTCCTGTTAGCCCAAAAGTGTCACTCACTTGTGAGACGGTCACAACGCTCCCCTTCATAAAGAGGATGACAGACACAGGTTGCTGATGCATAGTCACAAGTGCCGTTGTAGCATTCACCACAGGGATAGACCAAGTCTGTTGGGCAAGTGTGTACAAGAGTAAGGGAGTGCAAGAGAGAGGGAGGAGAGTGAGGGACAAGAGGGTGAGGAAGGAGAGGAAGGGGTTAGGAGGCGAGGGAGGAGAGAGGGAAGAGAGGAAGAGAAATGAAAGAGAGGGGGTGAGGTAAAATACATACACGGCAGTACTGTTTATTACATCACATGTGCATGTAAACCCATGGACCTTTCTTTATGTACGTACCAGGGGGTGAGTAGATGGCCTCTTCACAGTACACCCCACTGTACCCTGCAAGACACTGACAGTAGCCTCCTACGTAGGTTCCTCCATTCAGGCAGTGTGGGCAGTCAACTGGAGGGGGTGTGGCTGTTGCATTAGGGGGTGGGGTTGTTCCTGAAGGTGTGTAGTTGGTACAGAGGAGAACGAGAGATGATGTCTTGTCCGATTTGCTAATGCACCTCCCACATGTAACACCAACAAATCATCTTCGATCATCAGTCTCACCGCAAATTGATAGACAATTTATGCAATTACACATCTACTGTGTGTAAATCAGGGATATGTACAGCATATGTATGTATCTTTGGATCAGCAATCATCTCCCTCTCCTCTACACACGGGAACATGCAGACTTTGACCAGCAATTACATCAGCTAATCTCTTGCTTGACGTGACTGGTCCTGTGGCTACAGGTTCTTACTATGGCTATCCTGAATCCCAACCCTGCTCCCCAAATCACATGTATGTGTGTATGATGAAACAGGAACATTTGTTGCCATCATCTCGGCAGCAGAGAGTGACACAAACATGATGCGGGTGCATGTAATGTAGACCAACCACAACCTACCCTGAGTAGCACACACTACTCCTGCATCTTCCCTGTGACCACAATTGTGAGAGCCAATGCCCCTATGGGAGCAGTCAGCCAGGCGTGTCTCACTCCCAGTGCAGAACACGTCATCATAGTGGATGGGTCCACTGCCTTGACCAAAGGCAGCATTTGAAAGTGCAGATGTGGCTCCAGTGTAACCAAGCTGACGACACACCACATTGGCGTCAGTAATGCCCCAAAGGTCATCACACACAGTGCCCCATGCTCCGTTGTGGTAGACTTCTACTCGACCCTCACTGTCAGTGGAACCTCCCACCAATCTGACTTCACCCTCTGTGTGGTGCGGAGAAGCAACAATCGTGAGATTACAGAATGCATCATTCTGCATGAAAATCAGCTCTGTCAGTGAACAACATTGAAATTACTGTACATATATACAATACAGTGGTAGAGCACTAAAGAACTGTACGAATATATATCACCTCCATATAGCAGACGTACGTATGCAGTGCAGACCAGTCACTAGTAGTCACCTGTTCTAATGTAGTGTTCACAAAACGAGCCACTGAAATGCTCTGGACAGTAGCAGCCATGAGAAGAGTTGCTGTAGAAACCTCCATTCTGACAGAAGCACACATCTCTCCCTGAGTAATGTGGTTATTATAATCATGATACACTCATATTATATATGTCATAATTAAATGATGACCAAGAGGCGTCTACGGGATTTAGATCATGAATCTCAAGGGCACGAAGAACCCCGATTGTTGAATGGTCTAAATCCCGTAGACACTGATTAGTCAGCATTCAAATATTATGGATCCGAAATGATTCACTACCCAAATAAGTCGTTACTGAATTACGACAAACAGATTCTCTAGGCAATGTATGCTGTGCAGACGCTGTGTCTGGGAATGTCAATTCATGGTCATGCGCACTCCGCTTGCCACGTTTCGTCTTGGGATTTAGAATCACACACCAAGCATTCAGAATGATCCTCTATTGTTTAGAATCATCGTTTTGACACACTTTACCATGGTAACGGGATCTATTGCACTATAAATGGATTCAAGCATGTGCAAACATGCACACCTCTACCCCTGCATAGTGCAGTAAGCACGTTACCTATACAAAATTTATGGACATTCAGGATCATACAGTTGCACCTTAGTTGGACTCAATCATGCATGAACATGAACGCACACCTCCATAACATCTTACCATTGAACTCTGTGCAGTTTGGTCCAGAGTAATACTCCTTGCACATACAGTATAGCTCACTGCCATTAGAGCATTGTCCACCGTGGTAACAGGAGTGCTGCCCGCAGGGAGTGGATGGGCCTTCCAGGTCTACAGACAAGCATGCACCGTGCAGAAGGTGCAGTCTCTCATGTGACTTGTCTACCACAGTGGCTAGCTGCTATGACAGTGAAGCTGAACTCATGAGCTAAACAACAGGAATCACTCAGCGTCCGTGCAACCTAGCTTCCTGGAACATGGCACGCTACAATTATCCACATGGCATGCATGTACACATGTAATCAAGGGACATTCTGCCACTCTCAAGCAGTCAATCATCTGTGGTGAGTGCTAGCTGTACCCCCTGTGTACTCACCCTGACTGCCACCTGTGTAGAAACACATCACATTGCTGTAGTAGGTGTACCGAGAGTGGACAGATTCCACTCTCACTGAGGCACAGTAGTAGGTGGATGGAGCAAGGTCTTCCCATAGAAATACATTGTCCAAAGTGG
Organism: Aplysina aerophoba; assembly: GCA_949841015.1. Taxonomy (NCBI): domain Eukaryota; kingdom Metazoa; phylum Porifera; class Demospongiae; order Verongiida; family Aplysinidae; genus Aplysina; species Aplysina aerophoba. The sequence goes on along the minus strand of OX465047.1, from coordinate 5,467,022 downwards.
TGACATAACTGTAACTGTAGCTGTAGCTGTAGCTGTACAGGCGAACTCTGTACCAGACCCCAATAATATCTTCATATCCTGGTGGGTCTTCCCAAGTCAGGATTACATCACGATTTGACTCTCCTGACAGAGTTGCACTCACATTCACTGGTCTGACATAGTAGCCTACACATGTGGAGAGGATGGAACATTTGCTGAGTTGAGTAGGCCATGTGGCAGTGATGTCTGTCTGATGAGGGGGTGGGGCTTTCCTTGCATGCGCTGCATGTGTGTGCATACGTTAAAGCACATGGCTCACTTAGTTGGACTTGCTCACAGAACCGTCCACTTATTCTACTGTTGTTGCACTGACAAGTGTTGTTCTCACAGAAACCATTGATGCAGTATGAAGAATTACAAATGTCCACATCTGCAGTGGAAACAGATCATGCAGTTGTTAATATATTAAGGCACTTGAAGGAGCAGGTTGTTCACTGCATACCTTGCTGTGTCCCATTGCACGTGTACCTATAGCTGTAGTAGTAGGAGTAGTAATATTCATAGTCAATTTGGCAGGTTTCAGACGAGAGACACAGTTTATCTCCACACTGTTGAAGTCCACCTGAAAGAAGGGAAGGTCACGAAATTGCTGCTTGAATCAAGTACAGTCAATTACAGTCAGACTCAGTAGCGCTGTGTGTTGCAATCCACTAGCTCCCATGGAGGCTCTAGCTGGAGGTGTGAGGTGGGTCATACTGCATGACATTCTATGGAATTTGTGGTGGGTACATTCCAGAGAGGTGTTTGTTACTGTCATGCAATGCAGTGGATAGGTAGAGAGATGACATAGTAAGACATGATGGTCATCATGTGGTGTTAGCTGTCGTAGGCACATTGTAGTAGGTGGCACACTCCTATGTATACATGTACCTCTTGTCACAGGACACTGTATCATGCAGTTCCTGTTAGCCCAAAAGTGTCACTCACTTGTGAGACGGTCACAACGCTCCCCTTCATAAAGAGGATGACAGACACAGGTTGCTGATGCATAGTCACAAGTGCCGTTGTAGCATTCACCACAGGGATAGACCAAGTCTGTTGGGCAAGTGTGTACAAGAGTAAGGGAGTGCAAGAGAGAGGGAGGAGAGTGAGGGACAAGAGGGTGAGGAAGGAGAGGAAGGGGTTAGGAGGCGAGGGAGGAGAGAGGGAAGAGAGGAAGAGAAATGAAAGAGAGGGGGTGAGGTAAAATACATACACGGCAGTACTCTTTATTACATCACATGTGCATGTAAACCCATGGACCTTTCTTTATGTACGTACCAGGGGGTGAGTAGATGGCCTCTTCACAGTACACCCCACTGTACCCTGCAAGACACTGACAGTAGCCTCCTACGTAGGTTCCTCCATTCAGGCAGTGTGGGCAGTCAACTGGAGGGGGTGTGGCTGTTGCATTAGGGGGTGGGGTTGTTCCTGAAGGTGTGTAGTTGGTACAGAGGAGAACGAGAGATGATGTCTTGTCCGATTTGCTAATGCACCTCCCACATGTAACACCAACAAATCATCTTCGATCATCAGTCTCATCGCAAATTGATAGACAATTTATGCAATTACACATCTACTGTGTGTAAATCAGGGATATGTACAGCATATGTATGTATCTTTGGATCAGCAATCATCTCCCTCTCCTCTACACACGGGAACATGCAGACTTTGACCAGCAATTACATCAGCTAATCTCTTGCTTGACGCGACTGATCCTGTGGCTACAGGTTCTTACTATGGCTATCCTGAATCCCAACCCTGCTCCCCAAATCACATGTACGTGTGTATGATGAAACAGGAACATTTGTTGCTGTCATCTCGGCAGCAGAGAGTGACACACACATGATGCGGGTGCATGTAATGCAGACCAACCACAACCTACCCTGAGTAGCACACACTACTCCTGCATCTTCATGGTGACCACAATTGTGAGAGCCAATGCCCCTATGGGAGCAGTCAGCCAGGCGTGTCTCACTCCCAGTGCAGAACACGTCATCATAGTGGATGGGACCACTGCCTTGACCAAAGGCAGCATTTGAAAGTGCAGATGTGGCTCCAGTGTAACCAAGCTGACGACACACCACATTGGCGTCAGTAATGCCCCATCCGTCATCACACACAGTGCCCCATGCTCCGTTGTGGTAGACTTCTACTCGACCCTCACTGTCAGTGGAACCTCCCACCAATCTGACTTCACCCTCTGTGTTGTGCGGAGAAGCAGCAACCGTGAGAATGAAGATTGCCTCATTCTGCATCACAAGCTGTATCAGCAAACATTCTTCAAATTAATGTACAATAGAGTGGTAGAGCACTAAAGAACTGTACGAATATATATCACCTCCACATAGCAGACGTACGTATGCAATGCAGACCAGTCATTAGAAGTCACCTGTTCTAATGTAGTGTTCACAAAACGAGCCACTGAAACCCTCTGGACAGTAGCAGCCACGAGAAGAGTTGCTGTAGAAACCTCCATTCTGACAGAAGCACACATCTCTCCCTGAGTAATGTGGTTATTATAATCATGATACACTCATATTATATATGTCATAATTAAATGATGACCAAGAGGTGTCTACGGGATTTAGATCATGAAGCTCAAGGGCACGAAGAACCCCGATTGTTGAATGGTCTAAATCCCGTAGACACTGATTAGTCAGCATTCAAATATTAAGGATCCGAAATGATTCACTACCCATGCAAATAAGTCGTTGTTGAATTGCAACAAACAGATTCTCTAGGCAATGTATGCTGCGCAGACGCTGTGTCTGGGAATGTCAATTCATGGTCATTCGCACTCTGCTTGCCACATTTCGTCTTGGGATTTAGAATCACACACCAAGCATTCAGAATGATCCTTTATGGTTTAGAATCATCGTTTTGACACACTTTACCATGGTAATGGAATCTATTGCACTATAAATGGATTCAAGCATGTGCAAACATGCACACCTCTACCCCTGCATAGTGCAGTAAGCACGTTACCTATACAAAATCTTATGGACATTCAGGATCATACAGTTGCACCTTAATTGGACTCAATCATGCATGAACATGAACGCACACCTCCATAACATCTTACCATTGAACTCTGTGCAGTTTGCTCCAGAGTAATACTCCTGGCACATACAGAATAGCTCACTGCCATTAGAGCATTGTCCACCGTGGTAACAGGAGTGCTGCCCGCAGGGAGTGGATGGCCCCTCCAGGTCTACAGACAAGCATGCACCGTGCGGAAGGTGCAGTCACTCATGTGACTTGTCTACCACAGTGGCTAGCTGCTATGACAGTGAAGCTGAACTCATGAGCTAAACAACAGGAATCACTCAGCGTCTGTACAACCTATAGCTTCCTGGAACATGGCACGCTACAATTATCCACATAGCACGCATGTACACATGTAATCAAGTACATTCGGCCACTCTCAAGCAGTCATCCATCTGTGGTGAGTGCTAGCTGTACCCCCTGTGTACTCACCCTGACTGTCACCTGTGTAGAAACACATCACATTGCTGTAATAGGTGTACCGAGAACGGACAGATTCCACTCTCACTGAGGCACAGTAGTAGGTGGATGGAGCAAGGTCTTCCCATAGAAATACATTGTCCAAAGTGGTGACATAACTGTAACTGTAGCTGTAGCTGTAGCTGTACAGGCGAACTCTGTACCAGACCCCAATAATGTCTTCATATCCTGGTGGTTCTTCCCAAGTCAGGATTACATCACGATTTGACTCCCCTGACAGAGTTGCACTCACATTCACTGGTCTGACATAGTAGCCTACACATGTGGAGAGGATGGAACATTTGCTGAGTTGAGTAGGCCATGTGGCAGTGATGTCTGTCTGATGAGGGGGTGGGGCTTTCCTTGCATGCGCTGCATGTGTGTGCATACGTTAAAGCACATGGCTCACTTAGTTGGACTTGCTCACAGAACCGTCCACTTATTCTACTGTTGTTGCACTGACAAGTGTTGTTCTCACAGAAACCATTGATGCAGTATGAAGAATTACAAATGTCCACATCTGCAGTGGAAACAGATCATGCAGTTGTTAATATATTAAGGCACTTGAAGGAGCAGGTTGTTCACTGCATACCTTGCTGTGTCCCATTGCACGTGTACCTATAGCTGTAGTAGTAGGAGTAGTAATATTCATAGTCAAATTGGCAGGTTTCAGACGAGAGACACAGTTTATCTCCACACTGTTGAAGTCCACCTGAAAGAAGGGAAGGTCACGAAATTGCTGCTTGAATCAAGTACAGTCAATTACAGTCAGACTCAGTAGCGCTGTGTGTTGCAATCCACTAGCTCCCATGGAGGCCCTAGCTGGAGGTGTGAGGTGGGTCATACTGCATGACATTCTATGGAATTTGTGGTGGGTACATTCCAGAGAGGTGTTTGTTACTGTCATGCAATGCAGTGGATAGGTAGAGAGATGACATAGTAAGACATGATGGTCATCATGTGGTGTTAGCTGTCGTAGGCACATTGTAGTAGGTGGCACACTCCTACATGTACCTCTTGTCACAGGACACTGTATCATGCAGTTCCTGTTAGCCCAAAAGTGTCACTCACTTGTGAGACGGTCACAGTGCTCCCCTTCATAAAGAGGATGACAGACACAGGTTGCTGATGCATAGTCACAAGTGCCGTTGTAGCATTCACCACAGGGATAGACCAAGTCTGTTGGGCAAGTGTGTACAAGAGTGAGGGAGTAAAAGAGAGAGGGAGGAGAGTGAGGGACAAGAGGGTGAGGGAGGAGAGGAAGGGGTTAGGAGGCGAGGGAGGAGAGAGGGAAGAGAGGAAGAGAAATGAAGGAGAGGGGGTGAGGTAAAATACATACACGGCAGTACTGTTTATTACATCACATGTGCATGTAAACCCATGGACCTTTCCTTACGTACGTACCAGGGGGTGAGTAGATGGCCTCTTCACAGTACACCCCACTGTACCCTGCAAGACACTGACAGTAGCCTCCTACGTAGGTTCCTCCATTCAGGCAGTGTGGGCAGTCAACTGGAGGGGGTGTGGCTGTTGCATTAGGGGGTGGGGTTGTTCCTGAAGGTGTGTAGTTGGTACAGAGGAGAATGTGAGATGATGTCTTGTCCGAGTTGCTAATGCACCTCACACATGTAACACCAACAAATCATCTTCGATCATCAGTCTCACCGCAAATTGATAGACAATTCATGCGATTACACGACTACTGTGTGTAAATCAGGGATATGTACAGCATATGTATGTATCTTTGGATCAGCAATCATCTCCCTCTCCTCTACACACAGAAACATGCAGACTTTGACCAGCAATTACATCAGCTAATCTCTTGCTTGACGTGACTGGTCCTGTGGCTACAGGTTCTTACTATGGCTATCCTGAATCCCAACCCTGCTCCCCAAATCACATGTATGTGTGTATGATGAAACAGGAACATTTGTTGCCGTCATCTTGGCAGCAGAGACTGACACAAACATGATGCGGGTGCATGTAATGCAGACCAACCACAACCTACCCTGCGTAGCACACACTACTCCTGCATCTTCCCTGTGACCACAATTGTGAGAGCCAATGCCCCTATGGGAGCAGTCAGCCAGGCGTGTCTCACTCCCAGTGCAGAACACGTCATCATAGTGGATGGGTCCACTGCCTTGACCAAAGGCAGCATTTGAAAGTGCAGATGTGGCTCCAGTGTAACCAAGCTGACGACACACCACATTGGCGTCAGTAATGCCCCATCCGTCATCACACACAGTGCCCCATGCTCCGTTGTGGTAGACTTCTACTCGACCCTCACTGTCAGTGGAACCTCCCACCAATCTGACTTCACCCTCTGTGTTGTGCGGAGAAGCAACAACCGTGAGAATGAAGAATGCCTCATTCTGCATCACAACAAGCTGTATCAGCAAACATTCTTCAAAATAGTGTACAATAGAGTGGTAGAGCACTAAAGTGATGTACACATACCACCTCCACGTAGTGGACGTATGCAATGCAGACCAGTCACTAGTAGTCACCTGTTCCAACGTATTCACAAAACGAGCCACTGAAACCCTCTGGACAGTAGCAGCCATGAGAAGAGTTGCTGTAGAAACCTCCATTCTGACAGAAGCACACATCTCTCCCTGAGTAATGTGGTTATTATAATCATGATACACTCATATTATATATGTCATGATTAAATGATGACCAAGAGGTGTCTATGGGATTTAGATCATGAAGCTCAAGGGCACGAAGAACCCCGATTGTTGAATGGTCTAAATCCCGTAGACACTGATTAGTCAGCATTCAAATATTATGGATCCGAAATGATTCACTACCCAAATAAGTTGTTACTGAATTGCGACAAACAGATTCTCTAGGCAATGTATGCTGTGCAGACGCTGTGTCTGGGAACGTGAATTCATGGTCATGCGCACTCCGCTTGCCATGTTTCGTCTTGGGATTTAGAATCACACACCAAGCATTCAGAATGATCCTCTATGGTTTAGAATCATCGTTTAGACACACTTTACCATGGTAACGGGATCTATTGCACTATAAATGGATTCAAGCATGTGCAAACATGCACACCTCTACCCCTGCATAGTGCAGTAAGCACGTTACCTATACAAAATCTTATGGACATTCAGGATCATACAGTTGCACCTTAGTTGGACTCAATCATGCATGAACATGCACGCACACCTCCATAACATCTTACCATTGAACTCTGTGCAGTTTGCTCCAGAGTAATACTCCTTGCACATACAGTATAGCTCACTGCCATTAGAGCATTGTCCACCGTGGTAACAGGAGTGCTGCCCGCAGGGAGTGGATGGCCCCTCCAGGTCTACAGACAAGCATGCACCGTGCAGAAGGTGCAGTCTCTCATGTGACTTGTCTACCACAGTGGCTAGCTGCTATGACAGTGAAGCTGAACTCATGAGCTAAGCAACAGGAATCACTCAGCGTCTGTACAACCTATAGCTTCCTGGAACATGGCACGCTACAATTATCCACATAGCACGCATGTACACATGTAATCAAGTACATTCGGCCACTCTCAAGCAGTCATCCATCTGTGGTGAGTGCTAGCTGTACCCCCCGTGTACTCACCCTCACTGCCACCTGTGTAGAAACACATCACATTGCTGTAATAGGTGTACCGAGAACGGACAGATTCCACTCTCACTGAGGCACAGTAGTAGGTGGATGGAGCAAGGTCTTCCCATAGAAATACATTGTCCAAAGTGGTGACATAACTGTAACTGTAGCTGTAGCTGTAGCTGTACAGGCGAACTCTGTACCAGACCCCAATAATGTCTTCATATCCTGGTGGTTCTTCCCAAGTCAGGATTACATCACGATTTGACTCCCCTGACAGAGTTGCACTCACATTCACTGGTCTGACATAGTAGCCTACACATGTGGAGAGGATGGAACATTTGCTGAGTTGAGTAGGCCATGTGGCAGTGATGTCTGTCTGATGAGGGGGTGGGGCTTTCCTTGCATGCGCTGCATGTGTGTGCATACGTTAAAGCACATGGCTCACTTAGTTGGACTTGCTCACAGAACCGTCCACTTATTCTACTGTTGTTGCACTGACAAGTGTTGTTCTCACAGAAACCATTGATGCAGTATGAAGAATTACAAATGTCCACATCTGCAGTGGAAACAGATCATGCAGTTGTTAATATATTAAGGCACTTGAAGGAGCAGGTTGTTCACTGCATACCTTGCTGTGTCCCATTGCACGTGTACCTATAGCTGTAGTAGTAGGAGTAGTAATATTCATAGTCAAATTGGCAGGTTTCAGACGAGAGACACAGTTTATCTCCACACTGTTGAAGTCCACCTGAAAGAAGGGAAGGTCACGAAATTGCTGCTTGAATCAAGTACAGTCAATTACAGTCAGACTCAGTAGCGCTGTGTGTTGCAATCCACTAGCTCCCATGGAGGCCCTAGCTGGAGGTGTGAGGTGGGTCATACTGCATGACATTCTATGGAATTTGTGGTGGGTACATTCCAGAGAGGTGTTTGTTACTGTCATGCAATGCAGTGGATAGGTAGAGAGATGACATAGTAAGACATGATGGTCATCATGTGGTGTTAGCTGTCGTAGGCACATTGTAGTAGGTGGCACACTCCTACATGTACCTCTTGTCACAGGACACTGTATCATGCAGTTCCTGTTAGCCCAAAAGTGTCACTCACTTGTGAGACGGTCACAGTGCTCCCCTTCATAAAGAGGATGACAGACACAGGTTGCTGATGCATAGTCACAAGTGCCGTTGTAGCATTCACCACAGGGATAGACCAAGTCTGTTGGGCAAGTGTGTACAAGAGTGAGGGAGTAAAAGAGAGAGGGAGGAGAGTGAGGGACAAGAGGGTGAGGGAGGAGAGGAAGGGGTTAGGAGGCGAGGGAGGAGAGAGGGAAGAGAGGAAGAGAAATGAAGGAGAGGGGGTGAGGTAAAATACATACACGGCAGTACTGTTTATTACATCACATGTGCATGCAAACCCATGGACCTTTCCTTACGTACGTACCAAGGGGTGAGTAGATGGCCTCTTCACAGTACACCCCACTGTACCCTGCAAGACACTGACAGTAGCCTCCTACGTAGGTTCCTCCATTCAGGCAGTGTGGGCAGTCAACTGGAGGGGGTGTGGCTGTTGCATTAGGGGGTGGGGTTGTTCCTGAAGGTGTGTAGTTGGTACAGAGGAGAATGTGAGATGATGTCTTGTCCGAGTTGCTAATGCACCTCACACATGTAACACCAACAAATCATCTTCGATCATCAGTTTCACCGCAAATTGATAGACAATTCATGCGATTACACGACTACTGTGTGTAAATCAGGGATATGTACAGCATATGTATGTATCTTTGGATCAGCAATCATCTCCCTCTCCTCTACACACAGGAACATGCAGACTTTGACCAGCAATTACATCAGCTAATCTCTTGCTTGACGTGACTGGTCCTGTGGCTACAGGTTCTTACTATGGCTATCCTGAATCCCAACCCTGCTCCCCAAATCACATGTATGTGTGTATGATGAAACAGGAACATTTGTTGCCATCATCTCGGCAGCAGAGAGTGACACAAACATGATGCGGGTGCATGTAATGCAGACCAACCACAACCTACCCTGAGTAGCACACACTACTCCTGCATCTTCCCTGTGACCACAATTGTGAGAGCCAATGCCCCTATGGGAGCAGTCAGCCAGGCGTGTCTCACTCCCAGTGCAGAACACGTCATCATAGTGGATGGGTCCACTGCCTTGACCAAAGGCAGCATTTGAAAGTGCAGATGTGGCTCCAGTGTAACCAAGCTGACGACACACCACATTGGCGTCAGTAATGCCCCAAAGGTCATCACACACAGTGCCCCATGCTCCGTTGTGGTAGACTTCTACTCGACCCTCACTGTCAGTGGAACCTCCCACCAATCTGACTTCACCCTCTGTGTGGTGCGGAGAAGCAACAATCGTGAGATTACAGAATGCATCATTCTGCATGAAAATCAGCTCTGTCAGTGAACAACATTGAAATTACTGTACATATATACAATACAGTGGTAGAGCACTAAAGAACTGTACGAATATATATCACCTCCATATAGCAGACGTACGTATGCAGTGCAGACCAGTCACTAGTAGTCACCTGTTCCAATATAGTGTTCACAGAACGAGCCACTGAAACGCTCTGGACAGTAGCAGCCATGAGAAGAGTTGCTGTAGAAACCTCCATTCTGACAGAAGCACACATCTCTCCCTGAGTAATGTGGTTATTATAATCATAATACACTCATATTATATATGTCATAATTAAATGATGACCAAGAGGCGTCTATGGGATTTAGATCATGAAGCTCAAGGGCACGAAGAACCCCGATTGTTGAATGGTCTAAATCCCGTAGACACTGATTAGTCAACATTCAAATATTATGGATCCGAAATGATTCACTACCCAAATAAGTCGTTGCTGAATTACGACAAACAGATTCTCTAGGCAATGTATGCTGTGCAGACGCTGTGTCTGGGAATGTGAATTCATGGTCATGCGCACTCCGCTTGCCACGTTTCGTCTTGGGATTTAGAATCACACACCAAGCATTCAGAATGATCCTCTATGGTTTAGAATCATCGTTTTGACACACTTTACCATGGTAACGGGATCTATTGCACTATAAATGGATTCAAGCATGTGCAAACATGCACACCTCTACCCCTGCATAGTGCAGTAAGCACGTTACCTATACAAAATTTATGGACATTCAGGATCATACAGTTGCACCTTAGTTGGACTCAATCATGCATGAACATGAACGCACACCTCCATAACATCTTACCATTGAACTCTGTGCAGTTTGCTCCAAAGTAATACTCCTTGCACATACAGTACGGCTCACTGCCATTAGAGCATTGTCCACCGTGGTAACAGGAGTGCTGCCCGCAGGGAGTGGATGGCCCCTCCAGGTCTACAGACAAGCATGCACCGTGCAGGAGGTGCAGTCTCTCATGTGACTTGTCTACCACAGTGGCTAGCTGCTATGACAGTGAAGCTGAACTCATGAGCTAAACAACAGGAATCACTCAGCGTCTGTACAACCTAGCTTCCTGGAACATGGCACGCTACAACTATCCACATAGCATGCATGTACACATGAAATCAAGTACATTCTGCCACTCTCAAGCAGTCATCCATCTGTGGTGAGTGCTAGCTGTACCCCCCGTGTACTCACCCTGACTGCCACCTGTGTAGAAACACATCACATTGCTGTAATAGGTGTACCGAGAACGGACAGATTCCACTCTCACTGAGGCACAGTAGTAGGTGGATGGAGCAAGGTTTTCCCATAGAAATACATTGTTCAAAGTGGTGACATAACTGTAACTGTAGCTGTAGCTGTAGCTGTACAGGCGAACTCTGTACCAGAGCCCAATAAAGTCTTCATATCCTGGTGGGTCTTCCCAAGTCAGGATTACATCACGATTTGACTCCCCTGACAGAGTTGCACTCACATTCACTGGTCTGACATAGTAGCCTACACATGTGGAGAGGATGGGACATTTGCCGAGTTGAGTAGGCCATGTGGCAGTGATGTCTGTCTGATGAGGGGGCGGGGCTTTCCTTGCATGTGCTGCATGTGTGTGCATACATTAAAGCACATGGCTCACTTAGTTGGACTTGCTCACAGAACCGTCCACTTATTCTACTGTTGTTGCACTGACAAGTGTTGTTCTCACAGAAACCATTGATGCAGTATGAAGAATTACAAATGTCCACATCTGCAGTGGAAACAGATCATGCAGTTGTTAATATATTAAGGCACTTGAAGGAGCAGGCTGTTCACTGCATACGTACCTTGCTGTGTCTCATTGCACGTGTACCTATAGCTGTAGTAGTAGGAGTAGTAATATTCATAGTCAATTTGGCAGGTTTCTGACGAGAGACACAGTTTATCTCCACACTGTTGAAGTCCGCCTGAAAGAAGGGAAGGTCACGAAATTGCTGCTTGAATCAAGCACAGTCAATTACAACCTGACTCAGTAGTACTGTGTGTTGCAATCCACTAGCTCCCATGGAGGCCCTAGCCAGAGGTGTGGGGTGGGTCATACTGCATGACATTCTATGGAATTTGTGGTGGGTACATTCCAGACATTTCTGTTGCAAATGCCATGCATTGAGCACGGTCAGATGGATAGGGTTGGAAAGAGTGTGACTGCTCAAAAGGAGTGACCAGCTGTTGTGTATGAAATGAGAAAGAGTTCATGGCAGGTTGTGCAAGAGGATATCTCCATTTACTGTGTACATAGCAGTGTACAGAGATGGCATATTAAGACATGATGGTCATGTGATTGCTGTTTGTATGCATATTGTAGTACGTAGGCCGTGACACATGTAACTTGTGTCACATGACACTCGATCACACAGTTTCTGTTAGCCCATGAGTGTCACTCACTTGTGAGAGAGTCACAACGCTCCCCTTCATAAAGAGGATGACAGACACAGGTTGCAGATGCATAGTCACAAGTGCCATTGTAGCATTCTCCACAGGGATAGACCAAGTCTGTTGGGCAAGTGTGTACAGGAGTGAGTGTGTGAGAGAGGGAGTGTAAAAGAGAGGGGGAGGGGGGATGAGATAGGGGGGAGAAAAAGAGGGGGAGGGAGAAGAGAGGGGGGAGAGAATGTATGGGAGAGAGTGAGAGAGAGTATACCCTACTCATGAGGACACCTATGCATGCGAACATGCACATATGGCCCTTCCCATACATACCAGGGGTCGAATAGATGGCCTGTTCACAGTACACCCCACTGTACCCTGCAAGACACTGGCAGTAGCCTCCGACATAGGTTCCTCCATTCAGGCAGTGTGGGCAGTCTGAGGGCGATGATGAGAATCCAGTAGGTGTTGAATTTGTGGGAAAGATTGTGGTAGATTCAGTATAGGGGGGCATGGTTACTTTACTACTTAATACTTCAGACTACTAATCTAGGATGTACTGATGCAGTTTCCCATGCAGTTGTCAATCTTGACATATAACTAGCTATAGCTATAGGCATATGTGGACCATGTTTGTGCATGATGTTCATACAAACAGCAACTTATATACATAGCTATATCTGCACGGATGAGTTGCTGAGAGAACATACAACCTAATTTAGTGAGCCTATGGCTTAGTATAATTATATACATTATTTTTTATATGTGAAATGATTGATTGAAGATTGATTGATATAGCCTCTAGCCCCTAGCTGATATGATTGTTAAAGGTGTACATGTACACATGCTTGTGCATGACTCACTACTACTTTGTGCTGTTGCTCCATCTGCAGTGCAGAGAATGGAAATCGTCATGTAACAGCTGCACCAGCGCACACACTTCATTCACATACACAGCGGGGTAAGGCGGAGTATATAAAACGGAACATTTACTATCTTAGATGTGCAGCGATCGAATGCGAAGAAACGAGAGGGACGAGTTATTACGACCATTGGTCACGCTGCCGCTGCTCTTCAGCCATGGATTGAGCGGAACACCCAAGGCACCTGCCAACCTACACTTAGCTAACAATCCACATGCAAATCACTAAGCACTGGTCGCGCGCTGCTGTGTGGCAGCAGACAGGCTTCGCTATCCACTAGGCCATACTTGTGCCTCATTATCACTTCTCATCGTCAAACAGGAGATAGACACTATCGCTGCATGCGCCCGAAAAGAAACCGCATCAAAAACGGGGCTTATATACAATATGCCAAGTCGGAAGACTGCCACTTCGGTAGCTGCGCCAGGCCCGCAGGACCTAAAGGCGCGCTATAACATTATTTTCCTTGACAGACAATGACAAGACACCATGCACTTACACCCCAAAAATTAAGAATAAATGGTTACCTGACTGATTCTGTTCTAGTGAGTGGTAAAAGATGATTGTCCGTGTATAAATTGATAGTTAGTGAAGTAAGGACCAAAGGCACGTACGTATTCTGGTGCTGATTTGGGTCGACCCGGATTTGTCACTTACCGAACGCGAAGGAGCAGGCGAGCAGGATAGCCAAAGCCAATACCGCCATGCTGCGATCGCTAGATCAAAATAGCGAGGCGGTAGCTGGTTGGTTGCACTGTGCACAGGCGCTTTATATAGCCTAGGTTTGTGGCCACGTGATAAACGTCAAGGGGGAGGGATTACGCGGATGCTATGGATGCGAGAGTGCATGGTAATTGTATAATATGCATACTTCATTCAGCGGAGATAACCACGGTCGGAGAAGTGAAAGGAGCTACCTTTGTGAGGCTGTTAGAGTTGTTAGTGTTATTGTCTGAGGCCGAAGTATGGGGGTGTGGAGGACTGCTTGGGTCAGTGGAAAATGTGCAGATGTGGGCAGCTAGAATCAAATTGGGGATGGGGAGTCTCCATCTATTAGTCTTCCTACAGTTTGAAATAGACCTGCTGCCATTGAAGTGGGAAGCCATTAGGAGGGGGATTGACTTTAGGGTGCAGGTTATGAGAATGGATGATAACAGGTGGGTAAGGTGGTGATGCTGGAAGCCTTGGAGCTGGGAAATAAGGTGAGATGGGTGAAGGATTTGCAACAGAGTTTAGAGAGGTGTGGATGGAGAGGATTGGGTGTAATGGCACTAAATGGATTGACAGTAATTAGCTAGAGGAAGTGAAGCAGCTATTGAAAGACACGGTATGGCGAAGAGCAAGAGCAGATTGGAGAGAGGAAGCAAGGGGGAAATCAAAATTAGAAATGACTGGGAGGTTAATGGAAAGTGAATGCAAGGCTCAATGTGTATGGATAGATTGTAAGAGGCATAGGAGGATTGGCAGGTTGAGAGGTGGAACAGCAGAATTAGGAATTGAGGTTGGAAGGTGGGAAGTGAGAAGTGAGAAGAGAAGATAGGGTGTGTAAGGAATGTGGAAATGGGAGGTGGAAGACATTGACCACTCTGTGATCAGCAGATGTATGTGGTGGGAGAAAGGGTGAGGATGTAAAGATTGATGAGTAACAGGGTGGAAGGATGGAATGAGTTGGGTGCCAATGAAAAGGTAGTGATGGTGATGTACAGAGCATGTAGCTATGACAGCTACAGCCCTACAGGCAACTCAGGCTACAGCCTTCATGCAACTCAATCTTCAGTATGTGATGGAGGATGCATGCATGTGATAGAATGTGTGGTTCCATAAAGTCCCAGCAATACATTCATTACAAAGAAAATATTGTCAAAAACTCTAAATTTGAGATTGGTGTGGGACTTGGGATAGGAAGAAGAGGGGCTAGAGCTACAGAGTTTTCATTTTGTACACATGGTCACAACTTTATGAGGGAAGGAGTGAAGTTCCATGCAGTAGCTATAGCCCTCCTACTCCCCTTCCCCCATCCACTGCTGTACATTGTGGAGTCCATCTATGTACATTTCCCCCAATGGACATATGATAGCTATAACTGTGAGTAAACGTTCAATTTTTAATGGCTGTATGTATGCAAACAACGAGTCATAGATCTAGAGCTGCATACGGGTTAGGGTACATACATACAACACTGCACAGTAGTCCTGTACTATATAATATATATATATATACACTGACCATATTTCACAACACACTGTCAGCAGTATGTGCAGGAATGTGTAGTCCCATTGCAAATATGAGAATAACATGGTGCAATGATGTATCACTAGGTGTGAGATAGCAACAACATGTGTGCATCAACCCAAGAGTGATGTGTTCTCATAAAGTGATAGGTGGAAGTCAGTTTTGAACCCTATATATTCCCTTTGAACAAGGTAGTTTAATATCCTAGACACATACATACGTACATCATGGATGATACACTGATAACACTGAGTAAGTTCATGGACAGTAGAGACAGCACCCATGTCTCCACTTATGCTGCAGCTGCAGGTACCACGACTATGTATATAGCACACATATATGCCTGCATGGTTTCTTTGATTTATGTCTGCACTATATCAAGTTCAGGTGTTAGTGTGGGAGCACTCTACAAGGAACTTCCCATCATCACTCAATGCAGGTTTGACATATGAAAAGCGATACTTCCCGTGAGACCAAGCCTGCAATTGCTCTGCATGCTGTATGTGCACAACTTGTACTGACTGCACATACTTGATTGTGAACACGCGACAATGGAGGATGTAACTCACCACATGAATCCATTACATGGTTGTCCTTCTTCATCTCCACTTACATATACCGACAGTTACAAAATTAACCACACGTATACTACATTGTGTAATTATGGTGTACACATGATTAACTCCCGTTGAAATGCGGAGGCATAACGGCCAAACTTGTGAGCCACTTCTGCCACTATGTAGTCCTATACACAACAGTAATTCTTGGAATGGCGTGAATTAGAGATTGATCTGTGGGCACACTACATACGTATGTTGTGTCTCATCTCTGGGGTCACTTTATTGCATCTGTACACATAATTATAGCCATTGTGTGCATGAGGCTCAACATGAGCCCATTCACTGTACATCCCCACACATTACCATGAATATTATATATAGCAATGTTTAAGTAGGCTCTCTGTGCAGGAGAGATGAGTATACACACTTCACTGATCGCACACTCCTTTGCCACAGCCACCTACATGCATGTATGGCCTCCTCCCCTCTCCATACAGCATACGTACATGTATGTACACACATGTAATGTACCCAGAGAACTTCGGTCAACATTTCATGTATATATATCCTGCAGCTACTACAATCATACAGGCGTACATGCAACACTGAACAATAGTCCTGTGTCTATATACATACACTGACCATATTTGCTATATTATATAGACATAACTTACTGTCATGAGTATGTGCAGGGGAATGTGTAGTCTTGTTGCACAATATGAGAGTAACATGGTGCAATGACGTATCACTAGGTGTGAGATAGCAACAACACAGCATCATGGGTATGCTGACAAAAGTTGATGGAGCACTGCAAAACATATGACTCTAACACAAACATACGTACCCATGCTCTGCAGTGAGTTCAGCACATTGAATTTATGCAGTAAGCTGTGGTACCCCTGTCCCTATGCATGGTTGCTGTTGTCTGCACTTGACACAAGGATGCTCACTGATGGTATGTAACAGTGGACAATGTCTTCAACATCGCATAAATAGTATCAGAGAAGGATCACTGCAACCAAAGTTGTGTAAGAATGAATTATGAACACATGCATAAATCCATATTTCATGTAGGGTCCATGACTGATGCTTCACTGAGCAACAACATATCTTCCTTATCTTATCTGATCATACTTGTCATTTTTAGACTATTTCTGTCCCATGGAACACCTACTGTGCACATAGGAATGAGCTGAAAGGAAGCTACATATCAGCTACAAAAAAAACCCTGTAAATTGATTCTGGCTATCACTGCATACCACTGCAGCTACCCCCCGCACATGCATGCACATTCCAACCACTACTATCTATAACAGCTGTCATTAGTGTGTTGAGGAGGCCACACTCCTTCATAGCCATGTATGTAGGCATGATGTTACACCCTAGGTGTTGAATGCTGAAAATCCAGCACTGCCTGTACCCAACAACATAGACTTGATGTGGCCCAGGGGCTCTGTTGCAGCCTGCAAATTAAACCAGTGGAGCTGATTCAAACACAAAATCCTAGATGGCTGCATAGACAGAGCACCACCAGGCACCAGAAATGTAGGAACAGGCACACGTACACACATACACCAACACACACGCATGCACACACACAAACACACATGCAAACACACACAAACACACACACAAACACACACACACACACACACACACACACACAAGCAACCCACTATATGTTCCTTAGACAGAGCTTTCATTTCAACCTCTATAGCTGCTCCAGAAGTGATGTGCCTGACTGTGGTGGCCACTTGCCTTGCTTGGCAGGTGTCTCAGCTCATATCCAATACACCTCTTCCCTTTTTCAGTACCCCCCAACATAAAGACTACCATAACTCGATACTACAGCTGTGCACGGTAAAACTCAGGGTATGAGGAATAGTGTGTTATCATATAAATTATAAAGTTCCAAACTGGTTGTTGCAAACTCACGACTCACTGCTGAACTTTTGTGCTACAGTAGTCAATTTAAGGGCAAAAAAGTAAATATGTACAAGGAGAGTTTGTCTACAATGAACGATAGGTTCCTTTAGACTTTCAAATTACCATCAGGAGCTAGCTTGAAGCCTCAGGCCTTATAAGATTGCCTTGCCAAAGTGTGCATGCTCCACCTCTCCACAATACACAGGATACTTGGGTTCAGTGTACCCAAGAATGGCAATAAAATTTGAAGACAAGGCTCACAGGTGAGGAGTGGACCAATTCAATTAACCCATGTGGGACAACCAGTCACTATTCATAGGTGGTATACGTATATGTATATGTGTACGTATATAGCTACCTAGGTATGTAAAATGACACTGAGGGAAAACAGAGCTACCTATTATGAGGCAATCTATTCATTATTGTGGGAAGCCAAGTGAAGCAGCTATGATAGTAATGTATCACACATCATGTGTCCACCAGTGGATTTGTACATACGTACGTACATTGAGTAAATGGTTGAATGGTTAGGTGCCATCTTATTTCAAATGATTGCAATTCACTAGCCAACATTGTTTAATAAACCAAACGGCAGTCAGCTGTCAGAACGCTTGTTTTTTAAACAACTTTGGCTAATGTATTGTACATACACATTGCAGTGCACACGTGCACGTGGCAATGTGGCAACATGACTGTCATGATACCAGTACTTTGTGGAGCAACCTTCCCAAGGATGTACGTGGTATGCAACACATACGCATGCACAACACCACACTACACTACACTACACTACACTACACTACACTACACTACACTACACCACACCACACCACACTACACTACACTACACTACACTACACTACACTACACTACACTACACTACACTACACTACACTACACTACACTACACTACACTACGCTACACTACACTACACTACACTACACTACGGTTGAACTAAATAAATACCATCACACTGAGACTGAAAATTTTGATTCCCTTATGAAACAGTGCTCCAGGGCCCTTATGTGCGCTGCAGCTGTCCTTTAGATACCATAAGTGTTGTACAGCTGTTTTCTCTTTGGACAACCCAGTACATCTCTCCCTTCCCTTCCCCTCTCCTCCCTTCCCTTCCCCTCTCCTCCCTTCCCCTCCCCTCTTCCCACTTGTACCAGTAACAAGGCTTCAGCTGCAGTGTTCTGAGGCTCTACGTCCTCCACACAGTGCCCCTCCACTTGGCAACAGTCACCAAAAGACATACTGAACATGAGCTGGCTGGAGGAAGACAAGGAAGTCTTCATAGCTAGGGCATCCATGCCAGGCAGTGTGTCTCTGTTCCTGAGATAGGTATGTACAGTACGTGATTGTATGTAGGAGAGAATGACAAAGGTGAGAAGCAGGAACCACTGCTGCATACTTCATTGCCACTGCCCACACCCACAATTGTATGCAGAACACTATGTAGTTTACTGTAAATACCTCAGCAATCAGCACTCCAGTATCTGCCATGGACTGTAAGGCATAGTAGAGGTATGCACATCAGCAACTACTGGGACCTGCAAGAAGAGACAGGGTCATGGTAGAAGAGGTATCACTCTCCCTTGCTGTCTGCTACTTCTGCATTTGCTGCAACCTCTGAATAGCTTCCTGTTTCTCGCGTGCTTGCTCGTACAGGAGATCCAAGACAGCTTCAGCTGGACAGCACAAGCAAAAGGACAAAGGCTTCAGGAAAGAGTACATTTAGTATAGATGTGTGGCAATAATCACTAGATATTATGCCAAATCTGGCCAGGTCAATACAAATTAATCCCTGGCCAGGGGGACGAGTCTGTGGCAACCAGCGATCGCCTACCCAGTCATCCAAGAAACAGACAGAAGAGCCACAGACAGCTGTTTTGGCGCTCTTCCATCTGTTTCTTGGATGATTGGTGATGCGATCACTGGTTGCCACAAATAGGACTTAATTCATTCCCCCTGGCCAGGGATCAATAATTTGTATTGACCTGGCCAGAGATCAATATGTATTGCCCTGGCCAGGTTTGGCGCAACATCCAGAGATTATTGCCACACATCACCATAGCCTCACACTGGGCTTCAGTGTAACAATTCCCCATCCTACATAGACAGCACAACAAGTGTGAAGACTTCAGGCGAGAGTATTGTTGCTGTATACATAGGCCAGTGTTCCATGCATGGCTGCCTGTTAAGGGTATTCATTGTATGCTAACAAGAATGTGTTTGTCTATTGCTACAGTATAGTCAATTTAAGGGTAGAAAAAGGGCCAGTGGCCGAGCCCGAACCTGTGACCTACGCTCTAACGCGAAGTTTCAGCATGGTTTCAGCCACGCAAGCCACGAAACCGGTCACGATCCTTCGTCCCCAATCGACCCTGTCACGAGTGTGCCGCAGCCGTCGACCGCTTAAAACCTGCACCTTGAGACTGTCATTTGTGCGGTACGTGGATGGTAGCTTGTGGGCTCAGCCGGACGTCTTTATTGCAGAGGTTCAGTCGGTAGAGTAAACTTAACTATCACAATGCACGTGTCCTTGTTTAACATAATCTTTATACCAGGCAGTGCACATATGTGCCTATCATTCTTGTTAGTTTGTTATTTTCCTTTAATGCTATAACAATTTATTGACTACTCGGGAACTTCAGTTGTATATATGATTCATTACGCTTCTCAGTGTGCTCAGAATGTGCTCTCCAGGTACATGGGCTTAAGCCTGGAGCACATGCATGAAAATAAAAGCTAACTTATGTCTCACACAATTTGACTTTGCAATATATTTGTTGCTGAAACACAACCCATGCCACATCACATACACATGCACTGAGGGACAAACACACACTCATGTCGGCAGACCCAAGACACACATGTATCGAAGTCTAGTCCCAGAAGCTCCATTATCGTTTCTGTATATATGAATGTACAAAAATTATAGTTACAAGGGTAATGCTACACGTGTGTGAAAGCTGTCCTACCTTCTATTATACTGTAGAAATATGGTACAAGTAAGAGCAGATGTCTTTGTATAAAGCATGTTCTGATTCACATTCTCATGTTATGTATGTTTGCATGTAGCTAGCTATGGAGATATAATGTTCTTAGAATGCAGTTGCAACATAAACGTTGCCTTGTATCCCTTCCTCCTCCTCCCCTGCCTGCTCTGAAATATAAGCCCTTCCACGCCTCCTCTTGCGACTACACAAAAAATATACACCAATAGTTAACTTTACCATACTGACAACCACACATCTGTCCAGACCACTGGCCTACCCGTCCACCCACTCAAGAGTAGGCTTCATGTTTTCCACAGAAATGCGCTAGCTATCCCAATCCCCCACTCACCTATAAAGCACATAGACAATTGCAGCTCCTGCCACGGCCAGCACGACAAGCACTACAACAATCACAGGCACAATGATGGCTGCTAGATTAAGAGTGAAGTATGGAGGGGGACCGGATGTCTGTTCTTCTGCATCCACCTGGAGTGAGAAGGGACAGGAGGAGAAGGATGGAGGATAACAGGAATGATATACGCATATAGCTGGAGAGAAGGCTTTGCATTTGGTTCTTGCATGCTGGGCAAGCTATAGTGCACCTTATTTTACCACTTCAGTGAGGGATGAATGAAATATACTGATAATTTATGAATTGACAGTGCCTGTATTGGCAGTGCCTTTATTAGCAGTGCCTGTATTGACAGTGCCTGTATTAGCAGTGCCTGTATTAGCAGTGCCTGTATTGACAGTGCCTGTATTAGTTTCACAATTTGCTCTGAAGGATGCAGAGCAACTGGCTGAAGTATTGGCAGTCACTCAATGTTCACTGAAGTTGGTAAATATAAAGTGCTTACCACAAGTGGGAATGATAGATACGTTCGCTGGCAAATTTCTTCACGTGTGTTAAAGGCTATCTAGTGACACAATGGGCTTACATTTAGAACAGCAAAACTTGTAAGATGGTCACAAGCACACATGACCTCTCCAGTATCGCAGAATCCCATTGTCTGACAGCCATCAGAAGACCAGTCACCACGACCATCTGCATGGACATGATGAATGATGAGAGGATAGAGTGTGAGACACTTAGCTCCTGGCATATCTGCATAAGGTCAGATTTTGAAATCATAATGTGAATGCATTAAAATTATACAAACAAACCATCAGCTGCTTCGTCCCAAAAGGAGCACCTTGACTCTTCCCCTGGGGGTGGCTGCAGCAGCAAGCAAAGTACATTAAGTTAACAATGAGAGAATAGCTTATGGGCTTAGCATTTCATCAGCAAATAAAACAGTTTTAGCTGACACAGTCCTACTTAGCTGTAATGTATTGTACCACTGACTATCTGCTACATGCATTTGCTCGAAAGCTACCACGTACTGATCCATTATTGTTAGTACATAGCAATGAGCATGTACTCTGGCATGGTACATGATGCTTTTGGCTGTGTAGTGTTATCAGTTGACTAAGGCCTGTATGGTTGGAACGTCGCATGTATGTACCACAGAATGTCTGCTACATGCATCTGCTCCAAAGCTACCACTGATCCATTATTGGTACATAGCGATGAGTCTATGTGTGCTCCACTAGATTAGTTAGAACACTTGCTAAGAACAGTAGAGGTCACATTTTCAACATGAGAGTCATGGAGCTGCATCTAACAACGTGGAGCAACAACATGGAGCAGCTCTAGAGCACACACCCAGTGGTAGGAACTCACAGCGTCAGCTGGGATGCACATCTGAATTGGCTCTGATAGATCAATGACTTCCACTCCAACATCCAAGGAGAATATCACGCTTGAAACGGTACCACCAGACTTGGGTGGAAAGAGCTCAATGACAGTAACCACAGACACTGTAATGGACACTACAGTTGAGGCATTGCCAAAGAGGTCAAAAATGGCAGGAGGAAGGGTTGCAGTAACTTCAACTTCTAGGGTTCCTTGCACTATGAATCCTTCTTCAGGCACAGATTCTGGTGTGATAGCCGCAACAGAAAGAGAATAATGGTCTGTCATGGCTACCTCCTCAATCTCCCCAGGATTGACATCCACTGAGTTTCCAATGTTTTCCAAAGCTGAAATGACACTACATGAGGAATACAATGCAACATGTATCGTCTTGTCTTATCTCTTACAGCATTGGCACTGCTAGTGTAGAGTGAAGAGTATGTGTAATTACGTGTGCACTGATACAAATATATACAGCCAGCAAGTGCACTGTGGATACCTTGATCCGGTGTTAGTGGTCTGTCCAACACTTGACAGTGCTTCAGTAGAAGCTGACAGGACATTTGATAGCGTTTCTATTGTTTGATTCCTCACCTGCATGTGCAGAAGTGCAAGACACAATGAAATTAAAGCAATAAGGACTCAAATTAATACAATTATAACCACATAACTATGCACCGTGCACTGTGTAAAGGCATATATACTGCGTAAAGTCCTAAGTAAGCATGTGAGAGGGCCTAGGCAAGCGCCTAGGGCCAAAGGGCATGTCAGTAATTATGTACGTATATATATGCACACAATATATACGTATATATACTGAGGGAGCGGCCCCATGGTCCCCGGCACCGAGGCAGCATTGCCACGCTGCAGATCCACGGAAATCTGCAGGATCAGAAAAGCCTGGGGCTTGGCCTCATGTATGATTGCACAGATTCTTCTGCCAATTCAATTAATACAGTATTACTTCCGTTTTCATCAAACAGATTTTGATCATTGGATTATCCAAAACTTTCTCTGTCACACTTACAACCACTCAACACTCACAGTCTCATTCTGCAGTGCTCCCACTGACACCTCCTCCAGCACATTGGTGATAATTCCAACGTCTCCAGAAGTCAGTGTTGAGGGCTCACTTGCGGCTTCGGTGACATCATCCAGGAGTTCGTCAGCATTCACTAAGCCCTGTTGAAGCAAATTGCACGTCATCATTACACAACACCTGCAGTATGCGCAGAGTAAACCCGAAGGCAACTTACGTTACAGATACGTAGGGTTGCTGGTGAGAGTCTGCATGGGTCATCATTGGGTTGTTGCCATACTCCACCAGCTATGCAGGATCGAGTGGCACTGGTTCTGAGCAAATCAGGGTTGGCTTGGCAAACACAACGGACTTGTGCCACTACTCCCTCTTCTGTCCGTGGCCATGTCAGATCTAAGCCTAAGACGTCTGAGGCCACAATCTCCTCCTCACAGTATACTACACCTGTTTCACACAAGCAGAAGAAGACACATGTAGGGGCTATTCAATACAAGGAGGTGATTTGTGAACTAGCTGACCTGGTGTCGGAGATGGTGTTGCTGAGGTGGAAGGAGCAACGACTTCGCTGGTAGTGGGAGCAACGACTTCACTGGTAGTGGGTGCAACAACTTCACTGGTAGTGGAAGCAACTTCACTGGTAGTGGAAGCAACTTCACTGGTAGTGGAAGCAACTTCACTGGTAGTGGAAGCAACTTCACTGGTAGTGGAAGCAACTTCACTGGTAGTGGGAGCAACTTCACTGGTAGTGGAAGCAACTTCACTGGTAGTTGAAGCAACTTCACTGGTAGTTGAAGCAACTTCACTGGTAGTGGAACCAACTTCACCGGTAGTGGGAGCAACTTCACTGGTAGTGGAAGCAACTTCACTGGTAGTTGAAGCAACTTCACTGGTAGTTGAAGCAACTTCACTGGTAGTGGGAGCAACTTCACTGGTAGTGGGAGCAACTTCACTGGTAGTGGGAGCAACAACTTCACTGGTAGTTGAAGCAACTTCACTGGTAGTGGAAGCAACTTCACTGGTAGTGGGAGTAACTTCACTGGTAGTGGGAGCAACTATCTCAGTTGTTGCAATCGAAGGAGTAGTGACAACTGCAATCCCAGAGTGGAACAACGCAAGAGTATTCATTCAATGCAGTTCAAACAACCCTCTCACTACTTTCTGTAACAAGTTATCAATCATATGGCATTGGCATTGCTTATACGTACTTCACAGTACTGCCCAGTGTATCCTGGGTAGCAAATGCATTGTGTGGGTTGGGAGAAGGAGCAAAGTGTTGCTGACCGCTTCCTCCCCCACACACCGGTGACATTGATAACTATATGCCTTATAGCCCCACAAGAAACTACTGTATCCGATAATAGGTAAGACTAGTGTATTATACAAGTGTGTGTAAACTTCGAATACAAGTGCCCCACTATTTCTAGCTTTTGCAATTAGGTAATTTGCTGCATGATTTGCTGATACTGATATGCTCTGTATTAATTGTGCCCAATTAAGGTGTTCGGTAAAGTCTACTCCTAGATATTTGTAACTGTCTATATATAATCAATGTGATCCTTGCCGCATGTGAATGTATATTCGCATTTTTGCTTCTTCGGCTGTCTAAAGTGAATGATCTTTGTTTTGTCTGGATTTAGACACATTCTATTTTCAACGCACCACTGATTCAGCATGAGTAACAATTTATCTAGAGTATCAGGCTTATCCGCTATTAATACAAGATCATCTGCATATACGAGGGCATTTATTTGGCACGTTTCAAAGTCAATTCCATTGGCTTCTTGGTTCAAGAGATCAATCAAATCATTAATGAAAACATTGAATAAGGTAGGGGAGAGGGGGCAACCTTGCTTCACTCCACGATTAATCATAATGGGATCATTATTTACTTTAATGACACTATTGGTATTTCTATAAAGTGCCTTAATACTGAAGAGAATGTTGCTGTTGATTCCTGCCTTTAATAATTTCTTCCATAGCAAGTCCCTAGGAACTGAGTCGAAGGCCTTTTTAAAATCAACAAAACATGCGTAGGTATCATGTTTGCTCAGTTTCCTGTTTTCAATTAAGAAATATAGG
Organism: Aplysina aerophoba; assembly: GCA_949841015.1. Taxonomy (NCBI): domain Eukaryota; kingdom Metazoa; phylum Porifera; class Demospongiae; order Verongiida; family Aplysinidae; genus Aplysina; species Aplysina aerophoba. The sequence goes on along the minus strand of OX465047.1, from coordinate 5,441,572 downwards.
GACGATATGTGGTCCTGACAGGAACGGCCTTTACGGAATCCATTCTGCTCCTCACATAATAGATTATTAGATTCTAGGTGATTGCATAGCCTAGTATTAATAATTTTAGCAAACACCTTTGCTACACAAGATTGCAATGTGATTTTTCTGTAGTTGTTTGGATCATGTTTATTGTCTTTCCCTTTATAGATGGGTTGTATAACATATTCTTACTCAGCCATGCTGGGGGTACAGTACCTGTCTCAAAGCATCTCTGGAATAATTTGTGGAGATACCGCAAGACTCTGTCATCCTTAATAATGCTAGGGCATATATTATCCGGTCCGGGTGCTTTGTTCTCCTGTAGTTGTGCTATGGCGAGTTGTACTTCTTCTAGTTCAGTCGGCCTATTTAGTGCATCATCATGTATTGCGGGACAATTATCGCCGGGCTGTGTAGCAGTGTAACTGGATTCTGTACTGTTGAGGTTAAGGAGGGTATCAAAATGGTTTCTCCAGGTCACTAATGTTTCGTCAAAACCGGTACTCATGATGCCATCTTCTTTTAGAATATAGGTAGGTAATTCCTTAGAGCTTCTTTTATCATTATGTATTCCGACTGAGTCAAATTCCTTCCAGAACTTTTAATATTGGAGGCTTTTGTCATAAGAAGGTAGATCTGTATCTCTTTTATATATCGTCTTTTTGCTTTACGTGTACACAGATTGAAGCCTAAGACGTCTGAGGCCACAATCTCCTCCTCGCAGTACACTACACCTGTTTCACACAAGCAGAAGAAAACACATGTAGGGGCTATTCAATACAAGAAGGTGATGTGAACTAGCTAACCTGGTGTTGGAGATGGTGTTGCTGAAGTGGAAGGAGCAACGACTTCACTGGTGGTGGGAGCAATGACTTCACTGGTAGTGAGAGCAACGACTTCACTGGTAGTGGGTGCAACTTCACTGGTAGTGGATGGTGGATCAATGACAGTTGCTATGGTACTGGTCATAGCAATCGCAGTTGTTGCTGCAATCGAAGAAGTAGTGACAACTGCAATCCCAGAGAGGAACAACGCAAGAGTATTCATTCAATGCAGTTCAAACAACACTCTCACTACTTTCTGTAACAAGTTATATCACTTAAATATATATAATTATGTATTACGGCGTTGCTTAGGTCCCATTGTTGTGAGAATACACCACCTTCAATATATACCTGGCTATGCAAAGTTGTAGTTCAAAGTTGTAGTTGTAGTAGTAGAATGTTATAGTTCATATTTTTTACAACACAAGACTCTATATAAATTTGCATATAATTATACCATTGAAGAACCCACACTCCTCATTTACATGATGCATATATAGTTACATATGCTGAATTTGACATCTTGTGAACTGATTAAATTGGGCTGTGTAGATCATGTGGCATAAATTATGCAATGTATGGACCTGATTACACAGTCTACAGCTTACACAACTCCTCTTCACAGTACTGCCCAGTGTATCCAGGAGGGCACACACAGGTGCTGCTGTTGCCGATGCAAGAGCCACCATTCTGACAGGGGCAGGCTAGATTGGAGAGGAAGAAGAGGACAGTGCTTGAATAATAAATCACATGTAAAGTATATATCACAGTTCAACACTTCACTGCACACTACATAGCTCACACTAGTGATGCCGCTACAGACATGCACTCAAGTCATGACATTGTTATGCATTCCACTCACTCGGACAATCAAATGAAGAAGGCAGGCATATCAAGTCCCTGCTTGCTTCTCTGTACATATGACGTAGAATATCTTGTGTGTTGACATCAACTGTCCCACCCCAGGCATACAGGAAGTATACACACTGGTCCAGTGACACGTCATTTGAGTCATTTGTCACCCTCTGTCGGCTAAAGATGACACTGGTCACATCATTCTCATGAATTGCTGAGGCAAAAATTAAATCCTGTGATTCATCAGCTGGAGGACGTGATCGATAATTTCCAATGTACCTGAGGGGCAATGTTGTACATGTGTACGTTCAGCACGATCACTACGTTCATTGACCATTGACCACTGCTGCAGTGTGTTAATGGTCTCTGCTACAGACTCACCCGTCATACACAAATGAACCTTCAGCACTACTAGCACCAACGACCACATCTGAATTGGGCTACAGGTGACGGTGAGGAGTGGGAGGAGCAGAGGTGGCGTGTCTGTGTGGTGTGCATTTTGAATGTCTAAATTTGCTTGCATATACATATGACTTACCATGAGCTGATCAAGAGAGAAGCCAATGCCCACCCAGCCAGTGGTCATGGCTTGCAAGGTGAATGTGATGGTATCTCCTCTGACTGAATATGCCACATGGTACTCACCATTTGATGCGGATCTACTTCCAAAGCACACGTCTGCAAGTACAAGCACAAAACATGTACTAGACCGATGTGTGCATGTCTATCAGACGTCACCATCTACATATTTAGTAATGTACACTGTTGTAAATGGTGTCTCCTATCTTAATGTATGTATTAGTGTATTTTGAGTGATTGAAGGCCATGGATAGGCTTATTTCAAGGCATTAAATATGACAGTGTACCCAATGGTGACCTGGAGTGCATATAGGTGAGAAGCCATATAGGTCACTGTTGTCCCATGTATCCTTTTCACATGTATATCTTTCTTTTTCTTCCCAACCACGACACAGTGCACCTATGGGCTCCAGCCATATACATATATATATATATATCGGTGATTATTAAAGTGACCACAGCACGAGAATCAGAGGCTGTCCAGCCAAGATTGGCTTACTGGTCACTGAACAAGTTACAAAGATCATTTATTTGGGGGTTAAGGTTAAGTGATTAGTGACTACATTAATTGCTGCACAAAAGTGATTGCCTTAGGTGGTACATTTGAAGAATAAGGGATATGGTAGTGTTGTCAGTATTACTTAACAGGAATTTACATTTGTTGAAGAAGATAGATGTGTAAAGGAGCTTGATAGGGTAAGGCAATGAGAAAATATATTTTGTCTAATAGAACTAAGGGAGTGACATATGATTAGAAAATGATGTTGGGCGTCCTCCACCTCCCCACAATTGCACAGCCTATATACCCTCTCACTGTATGGAGTGCCAGTGTACCTCCCCACCTCCACTGCCAGTGGCAGGCACCCAAACCGGAGACCTGCCATAACCTTCCTGCCCCTAGTGAATTCATAGTAATTAGGTATTTCTCTGTGCAAGGGTTGTGTTTTATTTGCCTATACAAAGCTAATCTACCACCTGAATCTGAGCCTACTGGGACCTCACTAATCTCTGTTTGCCACCTTATTTTCGAGCATTTGGTTAGATATTCCCTATAGTACTGTACACTTTGTTTGCAACTTAATGTGGGTCTGGGATTGTAGTCTGAGGAGTAACTCTTTAAAATTTCGAGGATATGGGCAATCCAATTTTTATAACCTTTATTAGATGCTAGATTGTCAGCTTCAATAAATACTTGTTTATTTAATCTACTGTCAACCATGTTGCTTAACCTAATCCAAAATCCTATACAGGAGATCTTAGTGATTGTTGTAATGGGGAGCCAACCCATATCACCCAGGAGGGCAGCAATCAGGGCATTCCTACTAACACCCAGGAAGCTTCTCATTAGGTTATTCTGGATCTCCGTTATATCACTATATGCCTTATAGCCCCACAAGAAACTACTGTATCCGATATTAGGTAAGACTAGTGTGTGTAAACTTCGAATACAAGTGCCCCACTATTTCTAGCTTTTGCAATTAGGTAATTTGCTGCATGATTTGCTGATATTGATATGCTCTGTATTAATTGTGCCCAATTAAGGTGTTCGGTAAAGTCTACTCCTAGATATTTGTAACTGTCTATATATAATCAATGTGATCCTTGCCGCATGTGAATGTATATTCGCATTTTTGCTTCTTCGGCTGTCTAAAGTGAATGATCTTTGTTTTGTCTGGATTTAGACACATTCTATTTTCAACGCACCACTGATTCAGCATGAGTAACAATTTATCTAGAGTATCAGGCTTATCCGCTATTAATACAAGATCATCTGCATATACGAGGGCATTTATTTGGCACGTTTCAAAGTCAATTCCATTGGCTTCTTGGTTCAAGAGATCAATCAAATCATTAATGAAAACATTGAATAAGGTAGGGGAGAGGGGGCAACCTTGCTTCACTCCACGATTAATCATAATGGGATCATTATTTACTTTAATGACACTATTGGTATTTCTATAAAGTGCCTTAATACTGAAGAGAATGTTGCTGTTGATTCCTGCCTTTAATAATTTCTTCCATAGCAAGTCCCTAGGAACTGAGTCGAAGGCCTTTTTAAAATCAACAAAACATGCGTAGGTATCATGTTTGCTCAGTTTCCTGTTTTCAATTAAGAAATATAGGGACGATATGTGGTCCTGACAGGAACGGCCTTTACGGAATCCATTCTGCTCCTCACATAATAGATTATTAGATTCTAGGTGATTGCATAGCCTAGTATTAATAATTTTAGCAAACACCTTTGCTACACAAGATTGCAATGTGATTTTTCTGTAGTTGTTTGGATCATGTTTATTGTCTTTCCCTTTATAGATGGGTTGTATAACATATTCTTACTCAGCCATGCTGGGGGTACAGTACCTGTCTCAAAGCATCTCTGGAATAATTTGTGGAGATACCGCAAGACTCTGTCATCCTTAATTATGCTAGGGCATATATTATCCGGTCCGGGTGCTTTGTTCTCCTGTAGTTGTGCTATGGCGAGTTGTACTTCTTCTAGTTCAGTCGGCCTATTTAGTGCATCATCATGTATTGCGGGACAATTATCGCCGGGCTGTGTAGCAGTGTAACTGGATTCTGTACTGTTGAGGTTAAGGAGGGTATCAAAATGGTTTCTCCAGGTCACTAATGTTTCGTCAAAACCGGTACTCATGATGCCATCTTCTTTTAGAATATAGGTAGGTAATTCCTTAGAGCTTCTTTTATCATTATGTATTCCGACTGAGTCAAATTCCTTCCAGAACTTTTAATATTGGAGGCTTTTGTCATAAGAAGGTAGATCTGTATCTCTTTTATATATCGTCTTTTTGCTTTACGTGTACACAGATTGAAGCCTAAGACGTCTGAGGCCACAATCTCCTCCTCGCAGTACACTACACCTGTTTCACACAAGCAGAAGAAAACACATGTAGGGGCTATTCAATACAAGAAGGTGATGTGAACTAGCTAACCTGGTGTTGGAGATGGTGTTGCTGAAGTGGAAGGAGCAACGACTTCACTGGTGGTGGGAGCAATGACTTCACTGGTAGTGAGAGCAACGACTTCACTGGTAGTGGGTGCAACTTCACTGGTAGTGGATGGTGGATCAATGACAGTTGCTATGGTACTGGTCATAGCAATCGCAGTTGTTGCTGCAATCGAAGAAGTAGTGACAACTGCAATCCCAGAGAGGAACAACGCAAGAGTATTCATTCAATGCAGTTCAAACAACACTCTCACTACTTTCTGTAACAAGTTATATCACTTAAATATATATAATTATGTATTACGGCGTTGCTTAGGTCCCATTGTTGTGAGAATACACCACCTTCAATATATACCTGGCTATGCAAAGTTGTAGTTCAAAGTTGTAGTTGTAGTAGTAGAATGTTATAGTTCATATTTTTTACAACACAAGACTCTATATAAATTTGCATATAATTATACCATTGAAGAACCCACACTCCTCATTTACATGATGCATATATAGTTACATATGCTGAATTTGACATCTTGTGAACTGATTAAATTGGGCTGTGTAGATCATGTGGCATAAATTATGCAATGTATGGACCTGATTACACAGTCTACAGCTTACACAACTCCTCTTCACAGTACTGCCCAGTGTATCCAGGAGGGCACACACAGGTGCTGCTGTTGCCGATGCAAGAGCCACCATTCTGACAGGGGCAGGCTAGATTGGAGAGGAAGAAGAGGACAGTGCTTGAATAATAAATCACATGTAAAGTATATATCACAGTTCAACACTTCACTGCACACTACATAGCTCACACTAGTGATGCCGCTACAGACATGCACTCAAGTCATGACATTGTTATGCATTCCACTCACTCGGACAATCAAATGAAGAAGGCAGGCATATCAAGTCCCTGCTTGCTTCTCTGTACATATGACGTAGAATATCTTGTGTGTTGACATCAACTGTCCCACCCCAGGCATACAGGAAGTATACACACTGGTCCAGTGACACGTCATTTGAGTCATTTGTCACCCTCTGTCGGCTAAAGATGACACTGGTCACATCATTCTCATGAATTGCTGAGGCAAAAATTAAATCCTGTGATTCATCAGCTGGAGGACGTGATCGATAATTTCCAATGTACCTGAGGGGCAATGTTGTACATGTGTACGTTCAGCACGATCACTACGTTCATTGACCATTGACCACTGCTGCAGTGTGTTAATGGTCTCTGCTACAGACTCACCCGTCATACACAAATGAACCTTCAGCACTACTAGCACCAACGACCACATCTGAATTGGGCTACAGGTGACGGTGAGGAGTGGGAGGAGCAGAGGTGGCGTGTCTGTGTGGTGTGCATTTTGAATGTCTAAATTTGCTTGCATATACATATGACTTACCATGAGCTGATCAAGAGAGAAGCCAATGCCCACCCAGCCAGTGGTCATGGCTTGCAAGGTGAATGTGATGGTATCTCCTCTGACTGAATATGCCACATGGTACTCACCATTTGATGCGGATCTACTTCCAAAGCACACGTCTGCAAGTACAAGCACAAAACATGTACTAGACCGATGTGTGCATGTCTATCAGACGTCACCATCTACATATTTAGTAATGTACACTGTTGTAAATGGTGTCTCCTATCTTAATGTATGTATTAGTGTATTTTGAGTGATTGAAGGCCATGGATAGGCTTATTTCAAGGCATTAAATATGACAGTGTACCCAATGGTGACCTGGAGTGCATATAGGTGAGAAGCCATATAGGTCACTGTTGTCCCATGTATCCTTTTCACATGTATATCTTTCTTTTTCTTCCCAACCACGACACAGTGCACCTATGGGCTCCAGCCATATACATATATATATATATATCGGTGATTATTAAAGTGACCACAGCACGAGAATCAGAGGCTGTCCAGCCAAGATTGGCTTACTGGTCACTGAACAAGTTACAAAGATCATTTATTTGGGGGTTAAGGTTAAGTGATTAGTGACTACATTAATTGCTGCACAAAAGTGATTGCCTTAGGTGGTACATTTGAAGAATAAGGGATATGGTAGTGTTGTCAGTATTACTTAACAGGAATTTACATTTGTTGAAGAAGATAGATGTGTAAAGGAGCTTGATAGGGTAAGGCAATGAGAAAATATATTTTGTCTAATAGAACTAAGGGAGTGACATATGATTAGAAAATGATGTTGGGCGTCCTCCACCTCCCCACAATTGCACAGCCTATATACCCTCTCACTGTATGGAGTGCCAGTGTACCTCCCCACCTCCACTGCCAGTGGCAGGCACCCAAACCGGAGACCTGCCATAACCTTCCTGCCCCTAGTGAATTCATAGTAATTAGGTATTTCTCTGTGCAAGGGTTGTGTTTTATTTGCCTATACAAAGCTAATCTACCACCTGAATCTGAGCCTACTGGGACCTCACTAATCTCTGTTTGCCACCTTATTTTCGAGCATTTGGTTAGATATTCCCTATAGTACTGTACACTTTGTTTGCAACTTAATGTGGGTCTGGGATTGTAGTCTGAGGAGTAACTCTTTAAAATTTCGAGGATATGGGCAATCCAATTTTTATAACCTTTATTAGATGCTAGATTGTCAGCTTCAATAAATACTTGTTTATTTAATCTACTGTCAACCATGTTGCTTAACCTAATCCAAAATCCTATACAGGAGATCTTAGTGATTGTTGTAATGGGGAGCCAACCCATATCACCCAGGAGGGCAGCAATCAGGGCATTCCTACTAACACCCAGGAAGCTTCTCATTAGGTTATTCTGGATCTCCGTTATATCACTATATGCCTTATAGCCCCACAAGAAACTACTGTATCCGATATTAGGTAAGACTAGTGTGTGTAAACTTCGAATACAAGTGCCCCACTATTTCTAGCTTTTGCAATTAGGTAATTTGCTGCATGATTTGCTGATATTGATATGCTCTGTATTAATTGTGCCCAATTAAGGTGTTCGGTAAAGTCTACTCCTAGATATTTGTAACTGTCTATATATAATCAATGTGATCCTTGCCGCATGTGAATGTATATTCGCATTTTTGCTTCTTCGGCTGTCTAAAGTGAATGATCTTTGTTTTGTCTGGATTTAGACACATTCTATTTTCAACGCACCACTGATTCAGCATGAGTAACAATTTATCTAGAGTATCAGGCTTATCCGCTATTAATACAAGATCATCTGCATATACGAGGGCATTTATTTGGCACGTTTCAAAGTCAATTCCATTGGCTTCTTGGTTCAAGAGATCAATCAAATCATTAATGAAAACATTGAATAAGGTAGGGGAGAGGGGGCAACCTTGCTTCACTCCACGATTAATCATAATGGGATCATTATTTACTTTAATGACACTATTGGTATTTCTATAAAGTGCCTTAATACTGAAGAGAATGTTGCTGTTGATTCCTGCCTTTAATAATTTCTTCCATAGCAAGTCCCTAGGAACTGAGTCGAAGGCCTTTTTAAAATCAACAAAACATGCGTAGGTATCATGTTTGCTCAGTTTCCTGTTTTCAATTAAGAAATATAGGGACGATATGTGGTCCTGACAGGAACGGCCTTTACGGAATCCATTCTGCTCCTCACATAATAGATTATTAGATTCTAGGTGATTGCATAGCCTAGTATTAATAATTTTAGCAAACACCTTTGCTACACAAGATTGCAATGTGATTTTTCTGTAGTTGTTTGGATCATGTTTATTGTCTTTCCCTTTATAGATGGGTTGTATAACATATTCTTACTCAGCCATGCTGGGGGTACAGTACCTGTCTCAAAGCATCTCTGGAATAATTTGTGGAGATACCGCAAGACTCTGTCATCCTTAATTATGCTAGGGCATATATTATCCGGTCCGGGTGCTTTGTTCTCCTGTAGTTGTGCTATGGCGAGTTGTACTTCTTCTAGTTCAGTCGGCCTATTTAGTGCATCATCATGTATTGCGGGACAATTATCACCGGGCTGTGTAGCAGTGTAACTGGATTCTGTACTGTTGAGGTTAAGGAGGGTATCAAAATGGTTTCTCCAGGTCACTAATGTTTCGTCAAAACCGGTACTCATGATGCCATCTTCTTTTAGAATATAGGTAGGTAATTCCTTAGAGCTTCTTTTATCATTATGTATTCCGACTGAGTCAAATTCCTTCCAGAACTTTTAATATTGGAGGCTTTTGTCATAAGAAGGTAGATCTGTATCTCTTTTATATATCGTCTTTTTGCTTTACGTGTACACAGATTGAAGCCTAAGACGTCTGAGGCCACAATCTCCTCCTCGCAGTACACTACACCTGTTTCACACAAGCAGAAGAAAACACATTTAGGGGCTATTCAATACAAGGAGGTGATGTGAACTAGCTAACCTGGTGTTGGAGATGGTGTTGCTGAAGTGGAAGGAGCAACGACTTCACTGGTGGTGGGAGCAATGACTTCACTGGTAGTGAGAGCAACGACTTCACTGGTAGTGGGTGCAACTTCACTGGTAGTGGATGGTGGATCAATGACAGTTGCTATGGTACTGGTCATAGCAATCGCAGTTGTTGCTGCAATCGAAGAAGTAGTGACAACTGCAATCCCAGAGAGGAACAACGCAAGAGTATTCATTCAATGCAGTTCAAACAACACTCTCACTACTTTCTGTAACAAGTTATATCACTTAAATATATATAATTATGTATTACGGCGTTGCTTAGGTCCCATTGTTGTGAGAATACACCACCTTCAATATATACCTGGCTATGCAAAGTTGTAGTTCAAAGTTGTAGTTGTAGTAGTAGAATGTTATAGTTCATATTTTTTACAACACAAGACTCTATATAAATTTGCATATAATTATACCATTGAAGAACCCACACTCCTCATTTACATGATGCATAGTTACATATGCTGAATTTGACATCTTGTGAACTGATTAAATTGGGCTGTGTAGATCATGTGGCATAAATTATGCAATGTGTGGACCTGATTACACAGTCTACAGCTTACACAACTCCTCTTCACAGTACTGCCCAGTGTATCCAGGAGGGCACACACAGGTGCTGCTGTTGCCGATGCAAGAGCCACCATTCTGACAGGGGCAGGCTGTATTGGAGAGGAAGGAGTAGTCAGCAGGTGAACAACACTGGGGCAATCAGCAATTGCTATAGCAACGTGTTGGAAGCTGTGGAAAATCACCTTGATGGGTACAGCATGTGTTTGTGTGTGTGTGTGCGCATGTGTGTGTGAACATTGTGAAATCAATGACAGTTGCTATGGTACTGTTCATAAAAATCTCAGTTGTTGCTGCAATCGAAGGAGTAGTGACAACTGCAATCCCAGAGTGGAACAATGCAAGAGTATTCATTCAATGCAGTTCAAACAACACTCTCACTACTTTCTGTAACAAGTTATATCACTTAAATATATATAATTATGTATTACGGCGTTGCTTAGGTCCCATTGTCATTCGCACTGCCTTCACTATATACCCTTAATTGGCTATGTAAAAGTTGTAGTTTATAATTTTGCTACGGAAGACTAAAGGATATACGTAAACTTGCATATATTTAATACCATCAAAGAACCCACAGCTCACTCATTTACAATGAGAGATAGAAGAGATTGTAAGTGTTACATTGGAATTGAGCATACATACGTACTACGCCCGACCACTCTGATTATCTCCGTCCTACCTCGGATATCGCAGTACTCTCCAGTCCATCCACAGAAGCACTCACATTGGCCTGCATTGCAGACCCCTCCCAATTCCGAGCATGTCACATTGCCTACAGAGCAAAGTGATGAGAAACAGCACAACACAGAAGGGTACTGCAGTGTCTGTGTCAGTAGGAAAGGAATATCTATATAAGGCTGTGAAGACCATACGTAAATATGTCTCACGTACACGTAGCCAATTGACCATATGACTGACTTACATGTAGCGGATTCACAGTTTGCTCCCTCATATACATCTGGACAGTCACAGTAGCTTGTGTTCCGAATGGTGTCCTCTATACAAGAGCCACCATTAAAACAGTAATTGAATTGACATATGTTGGGGAGCCCAGGAATTTGCAGATCTACAAGACCAGAGGCAGCACAGGGCAGCAGCAGTCACACAAAGCAGTGCCTGTTGACCAATGAAATAGCACACGACCAAAACTTACACTCTTCGCATGTGCTTCCTGTAAATGGTAAAGGACAGAAGCAAACACCATTGCCACACAGGCCACCATTCTGACACTCAGGATCGCCTAAAGAGAGGCAACCAAAGAAACCAAAACACAATGTCATACAAAATCATACACTATTTATACATGTCAGCATGACTAGTGTATTACTGTATTGTGCTATAATTCTAATAGAGTATAGTACAAAGGATCAAGCAGGGCGATGTCCCTGGCAATGGTGCACGGTTGACCCTGGTGTTTTGACGTACACAGCTTCATTGAGCATCTGTATCCTCCAAAACCTGGTGGGCAGTCACAGGTGTCGTTGGCATTGCATGTGCCACCATTAGCACACACACACTCTGCAGTGAACGAGACCAAGAGGAGACACAGTGTGCAGTGTATAAATGCAATGTAAAGGGCGCTGAATGAAAGATCCGTATACGCACTATAGTTTCATTAAGGCTAGCTCATTGATTGTTGGTAAATAGAATTAAACTGATCTTCAGCAGCTCAAGGGGACATAAGCAAAGCTACTTGATTCACATTGTTAAAATATGGGCCCTTACGCATAATTATGGGTTAAGATAGATAAAAATTAATAGGTAGAGATACATGCAACACACATGGTCTGTCCTCACCAGTGGAGTTGGCGCAGTAGTCTCCATAAAAGGGTGGAACACACTGGCAAGTGTTGTTGGCTGTGCATGTACCACCAAACAGGCAGAAGAAGTCACCGCAGCGGGTTGCATTATCAGGAGCTGCACACATACAAGGAGATGATGAGTGAGAAGACAGAGAAGCTAAAATTCAAGTTAATGGCAAATGGGACATTTGGGCTACAGTAACAGAATGGCTAATTCACACATTTGGACGTGAAAGCTCAATACCTCTATACCAAATGTAAATGATTGTTTTACATTGATGCAACTACTGCCCTCTAAATACACACTGCACAACACAGCACTTCACAGAACTGCACACTGCATGCATGAGGCACAATCCACAGTAGTGACAGTACGTCGCCATATAGTCAGCATACGCTGGTGTACTGCTGTGCAAGTGTCAACTGAATACCTATTTCACATCTTTCTCCTTCAACCAAAGGCCAACAAGCACACTGGTCGCGAACACAGTGCCCATAGATGCAGCTAGGCTCACCTGCAGTGACACAAAACATACACTATATAACTCAGAAAGCTACTATATTATATGCCATGTACAAAGATTTGATATACACAACGTACATTGTTGTACCATCATTCAACATTATTTTACATACGGTATATGCAAACACACCTAATTACACAGTTCAGCACTCACAGATAGCCTGTTCACAAAATGTGCCATTGAAACCATCGGGGCACTGACACTGAGGGATGCCTAATTCAGAATAGCCTGTGCAGTTTCCTCCATTGAGACAAGGACAGAGGACTGGAGTGAAAGAACAGAGAGTATGCACACACAATGGGCACTTGTACTAATACACATTTAATTATAGAACTACCTCATTTTCCACACCACATTTCCTGTACATTCAGTTGCATGTGACTCATATTCACATACACAGCCATGTGCAAGGATAAATCAACACACTCTGATACTCACAAACATCGCAGTGTGGTCCAAGGTAGCCTGGAGGGCAGCGGCAGCCCCCGAACAGAGGACTGAGGCATTTGCCACCGTTTAAGCAGTATGACTGGCCACAACGGACAGGAGGGATGGGGCCTGTGTGAAGGCAATGAATATCATTATTTGCACCAGCATGCAGTGTGAATGCAGATTGTCCGTACTCACCTGTTCCCCCGTAGTCTTCACAATAGGGGCCAGTGAAGTCACCACAACACACACACTTGTTGCCATCAAAGTATCCTCCATTTTGACAGAAACAAGGCTCTTCTGCATTAATTAGGGGAAAGACAGAACAGTCATGAATCTACTTACAGTAAGTTGACAGAAGAATAACAAATTGTCCATTAACAGTCAAGGAACTGACCCGCTATATCCTGGCAGTAGCGCCCAGTGTAGGGTGGCTGACACAAGCAGCTGCCAGTGTATTCATTGCAGATGCTGGAACCCCCGTTGTAGCATACCTCATCACCACAGGGTTCCCGAAAATCAGCAAGGGCTGTGAGTACAGGTCAAATCCAGGCAAAGTTCTACCTTACTTTCATCACTATTATTATATAACTTAAATACGTGAGATTTAGCACTGAATCAGTGGAGGTTCTCGTTTCTATCCCAAAAGATGGTGTCAAACACTACACCACTGGCTCTCCTTCCTCTACTTACACATTTCACAGAACTGTCCACTGGTGTGCCTTGGGCAGAGACAGTGTGCAGTCAGACCATTGGCCGGATCTAGATCTGGTATGCATACACCTTCATTGCAGTCCACCACTTCACCTATGTATGTAGCATCACAATAAACATACAGTATACATACTGAGCATGTGCAGTACATGTACAAATATGATGTATGTAAATAGCAGAGAGTGCACGAGACATTTATACAGTATATACTGAGCAGATACATGTACAAGTGCACATGGGATATGCATACGTACACACCCATTTGACTTCTCACATGCTCTCTAAGTTTGTAAGTGTTTATGTGTGTGTGGATGTCTGCGTGTGTGCATGTGTGCGTGTATGTGTGTGTACGTACAGTTGTTGTTGTTGTTGTTGTTGTTGTATTATTTCATGAAAGAGGTAACCCCTTCAGCCAAGGCTGGTATAAATGGGGAACCTTGAGTGCATGCATGTCTGTGTGTATATGTACAAATGTGTCATTCAAACTCACAGACATTGAATGTGGAGCAGTCATTTCCACTGTAAGGTGGACTGCAAACACAGGTTGAGTTCAGGCACTGTCCTCCATTCAGACACTCAACACTGCCACATTGAGTTACTGAGGTGAAGGAAAAGTCATTCACCGTACGCAATGATACTTCAAAACACTCACCAAAATAATCATCAGTACGATTCCTATCAATCATTGACTCACTAGGCATCTTCCGAGAGCAGTCAGCTCCTGTGAAAGATGGAAGACACAGACAGCTGTAAGTGTAAGTGCCATTGCCAGTGTACATTGAGATGCAGCTCCCGTTGTTGTGGCATGTGAGGTTGTAGCCACAGGGGTTGGAGGCAACTGCATTACAGAATGGAGCATAGACAGATGAGAGTGGGTGTGTGCAGTCATGCGCTGTACCCAGCAGTGCTGTGTCAGTGTAAGTGCATGACAGCTCACGCATGTCACAGTCTACACCCGTCCATCCTGGGTTGCACCTGCAACGGCCTCCCTCACAGCGGGAGTTGGTGGGGCAGGTGAAGTTGGCATACACACCTAACATGGAAAGGACACACAGAAGTCAGTGATAAATGTATGTTATACAAAATCTCTTTGTGTAGTTGCATGTACGTATTTATACATGATACAGTGCATAGCAATAATGCTGTGATTTCGTCACACTCACAGTCATCCACCTCACAGTGGTCCCCGGAGTAACCCTCATAGCAGGTGCAATTTGTCGAGTTGTCACTAGAGTAGCCAGAGTAGCAGTTACTGTACCCATTGATACAGTAGCAGTCTGCAGTTCAACAAGAGGACAGACATGCACTGCATCAAAGTAATGGAGTCACCAGCCTGGCTAGCTACAATAGACCCTCCTGTTTGAGCACATGCAGATCTGGCCAGTAGAGAACTAGATTGTCAATTACAAAATGCTAGTACGTATCAATTAGTCAATTTGTTAATGCAGCATGGGTGGGTGCCTCACCTCCCTCTATCAAGTTGTCAAGTAGTAGACAATTTGTTAATGAGAGCTAGTGCAATGGGTATGCAGCATGGGTGGGAGCCTCACCTCCCTCCTGGTACTGGCAGTAGCGCCCCTCACGTCCTTCAGGGCAGTCACACACTCCAGTCACATTGTTACATGTTCCACCACCACAGTAGGTGTACCGACATGGGTCATCTGCGCCTGACGGAATTAAATGCAGCACCACACAACAGTAATACATCTATGCAGGAGTTTGAGCTATAGTTTTATATAGACACCTCAAATTTAGTTACATGAAGCCAACGGATGTGTATGATCAAGTGCCTGAGTGTAATAAATCAGATACCCATCCAATTTCTAGATGTCAACCATGTACAACCATGCATATGATAATGCAGCATGTGTATCTCTATGTGTGTGTAGCATTTTGTAGGTACATATATTGTACACAGCATGTGTATCTCAATGTGCATGTGTGTGTAGCATTAGCACACCTTGCTCATACTGGCAGTTGGAGCCAGTATAGCCATAATTACAGTTGCAACTGAAGGCCCATTGCCCAGACGCATCCACAGTTGTTATGCAGTTGCCACGGTGATTACATGAACAATCTGAACAAATGGATAAATATCCAAGGCATTGTAGTGTTTTGGTTCAAATACACACATGCACTCCATACGTACATACACATGCACATAAGCATGTGCAGATGCACACTCCACCCACATGCAGGGGACAACATGAAAGAAACTCACCTTCTCCAACAAAAGCTTCGCAGTACGGTCCTCCATAGCCCTCTTGGCAAAGACAGTGACTGGCATTATAGTAGCCATCATTGAGGCAGCTGCACCCTGTTCAGATATACGGAGAACACGAAGGAGTGGAAAAGTTCAAAATGAACGAATGAATATAGGAGGATTCACACGGTTGACAATTGTACCTACATGTATACTGTACTACAGAACAGTACAGTATGCGAATATGTGCCGTAGGTGTGTCTGAAGATGCACAGAACTACTCACCAAAATTATAGTTGTTCTCACAAAATGTTCCCCCAAACCCTGGTGGACAGCGGCAGCCAGGATAGCTCGTGCTGTAGAACCCTCCATTCAAACAGAAGCACACATCTTGGCCTGCATGCAAGAGCGCAGTAGTACACACAAATAATTGACTATTCACACTACAATATATAATATTATATTGAATTCAGTTGTGCATTTTAACTGTTGCCAAATAGTATAAATACACAGAGTACCACACCATAGGGATGTACCATCATAAAAGTGTGGTACATCTGATTATGTATCCTATTATACATTTTGGCAGCAAATGTTAATTATAATGAATGACACAAATTTACACTATAGTACAGGCATAAATAGTTTTATAAATAGTTTTATAAATAGTTTATGCTGCAAGAAAGCATGCATCAAGATATGAGAAGAACGCTGTAGCCATGTACTTGCCTCTCAGCTCTGAACAGTCAGGGCCTGCATAGTAGGGAGGACACAAGCAGGTGCCACTGCCGTAGTCACATTGTCCACCATTCTGACACTGGTAGCCTCCACATGACAGTGATGAGTTGTCTGGCTCCCTTCCACTGCCAGGACAAGTGTTGTTGCACGTGCCATTAGAGCAGTGCTCACAAGGTGAGGATGTGGAGTAGTTCGGTGTTGGGCCTAAATTTGGAGAATACAAGGCATGCACCTGTGATGTACGTACATCATTACATCCCTCCAAGAGCTGTATGATAGATGTTATGCATCTGCATACCTAACAGGATGCCTTCTTTGGCATGTTATATACACAGTTTGAATTGATGAGCATTTCCTTTCAGTTATGTACGTATGTATGTATGTATGTCTAAGTGATGCAAGTGATGGTGCCAGCCACCACAATTGCTTTTCAGCCACCAGATTCACTAGCGATCACTGCATCTTGCCTTCCTGTTCACTGCATGCAACAGTCGCACATATATGCAGGTGGGTCATGACAGCTGGCCTCACTGGTGTTATATCCATAGGAGTACTCGCAGAGTGATCCGTAGTAGTCTTGGGTGCAAATGCAAGAAACTCCAGTGAAGGTCCCTCCATGGAGGCAGTGCGGACAGTTCTCATAGGGTCCTGCAGGTGAAACATAAGAGGACAACTAGGCATTCCAGCTGCCCAGCCATGACATAATGAAAATACAATGGGAATAAGATTGACTGGGACTGTTGAATATTCTGTGTTGCCCTGCCAAACAAATACATACTATACAGGACACTCTGCATAGCTCTATGCAGCTGGAATGGAAGGATACAGCTCAGTGTGAATTATAGAATATATGAATGGAGTGAGATGTGGCACCTGTCTGTTCACACTGCACTCCCTAGTATTAAACATGCACCATACACTAGACTGTGCGTCCTGCCCTCCTGTCTGCATGGCTTCTCCCTACCTAGCGTCTCATCACAGTACTGCCCAGTGTATCCTGGGTGGCAAATGCACCCTCCATAGTAGTAATCACAGTATCCACCACTTTGGTTACAAGGACATGCTAATACTTCACAGTACTGTCCAGTGTATCCTGGGTAGCAAATGCAGCCTCCATAGCCATCACAGAATCCTCCACTTGGGTTACAGGGACAAGCTGCAAGGAATAACCATTTAGGCAAGCCTGACTGCAGTGTAGATCACCACAGTGAGTGATGGGAGAGACAAACACAATGAATAGTGCATGGGAAGAGCGGGGGCCTCCACCTTACATCAGTCGATATGCAGAGAATACTGTGGACTGCCCTAACAGTGCATGCGTGCACTTTGCCTATGGATCAGATCATCTCTTTGTGCACTGAAACATACAGGCATAAGCTAATGGTCTGGCAGCATGTGGCACGCATAGCTCTGAGAGGGGGTGGGACTTACACGGCTATAATTACTGTGTGGGTGAAAGGTGATGAAGTGTGCACAGTTCAATAATTATACAATGTGACTATTAGTATGCCAAGTCATGCACTCTATCTCAGCTTACACAATGGCTGTTCACAGTATGGCCCACTATATCCAGGAGGACACACACAGGTGTTGCTGTAGGAGTCACATGAGCCACCATTCACACAGAGACAGGCTGGAATGAAGAGCAAGAACAGCAGTGATGGGGATTACTCAGAAAATTAAAAAGCATCCAAAACTTGCGGGGACAAGGCTTAATTAAGGTTCCTAATGTGCTACCTTTCCCTAACTTCTGTCAATGCTGGTTTGACTCTCTATAGCTAGCACTCATGGCACACTTTCAAATGAAATATGACACAGTGTGGAATATATACAGTATACGTATATGGGCTAGCTGTTGCATGGATGTATGTATCTGCTGTGTCATGTGTAATACACACAGGCTTGGACAGAATACCTTGTATCTTGCATGGAGCATGTATGCACCTGCAATGCATGTACATATGTACACAGACAGGACCATGGCTTTGTACATACACATTCGTTTATATATTATTGTATGGTGTAACCCATGTATTCCTTAAATTGTAAACTGTAATTAAAGTTTGAAATTTAAGTGTGTACATAGCTCAATACCGATAATGCCCATGCAGGCAGTTCCTGTACAATTCTTAATGCCACAGATGTCTCTCACTCATTAACGACATCATTGTAGATATATCAGTCATTTGATCTTGGGTTAGGGCTACAGGCTATACAGAACACTATGTGCAGCAATGCATGGATGTGCACAAGTATGGTTAGTCATATTAAACTTTGGGGCGCTACAATATAACATGACACAATGCACATAGTGGTATCACATAGCTGTGTGGAGTAATCTTACGATTGATAGCACAATCAAACTGGAGTGGACTTGTGCTGATCCATGTGTTGTTACCAGGGTCACCAATTGGACTGGAGAAATTCAAACTTGGATAAAATGGACCAAAACTAAAGAACAGGTACAAGGGGCGATCCAGGTCTTCATCAGCACCATCTGAAGTCACCAGCAGTCGTGAGAATTTCACATATGCAATGTTTTTTGCACTATCTACTTCTCTTTCAAGAAGAACTGCATTTGTTTCACTGTCGGGGATAGGTACAATCCTGAAGACATCAAAGAACCTACACCACAGAGAGGGACAACTCAGTCATTGTTGACATGACACAGGACTGGGTGTGTCACATGCAAGCCATCATGTAGTGCATACATGTGTGGAGCGTGCACTAATGTTGTAAGTTCACGCGACACTGCATGTTGTGGTACTTGCACACTTACCCGTCAATGAAGAACCCCCCTGGGCCAGCAATGTACACGTCTAAGATCTGTCATCAGAGGAGAAATAGGAGGGATTATAAATTACAGTGATAACTGGCCGGCAAAATAATGTACAACTATACGTACATGTGTGAAGCAGTTGCATTTAAACCCAAAATATTATACATATGGAGCATATAATAACGTGCATTGTAGATATTTGGAATCACATGCACACATCAGTGTCGACCAGAGCTGTCAACCATAGTGAGTTAATGGGAATGCTTGCAGCAATCAGCAAAGACCGGTTTCAGGAGAAATTACATTATATATGTATAGGATGATATGCATAGGACATATGTAGGGCCAGTGTAAAACTGACTGATTGGAAACTAGGAGTCTCAGAGAACCCAATGCCAAGCCATCCATCTGCTGGTCCAAACATGCCAAAGGTGATGTTTCTCCCAGTCACAGTCCAGGACACAGTCCAGGGGGTTCCCTCAAATGTGTAGTAGCCATCACAGCCATCCACTACATCGGTAGAAGAGGTGCACAAAACACTCAACATCCACAGTGGTAACATATTCAATCCCTTTATACATTTAACATGGCAACCATGGGTGCACCACAGTCATTATATAGGATAATGATAGCTACAAGTCAAATGATGCATGATAGGACAATGAGGGATGGAAGAGATTGCAACCGTTACATTCAAATTGAGCATACATACGTAATACACCCGACCACTTTGTCTATCTTCTTCCTACCTCGGATATCGCAGTACTCTCCAGTCCATCCACAGAAGCACTCACATTGGCCTGCAATGCAGACCCCTCCCACTTCCGAGCATGTCACATTGCCTACAGAGCAAAGTGATGAGAAACAGCACAACACAGAAGGGTACTGCAGTGTGTCTGTGTCAGTAGGAAAGGAATATCTATATAAGGCTGTGAAGACCATACGTAAATATGTCTCGTAAATGTAGCCAATTGACCATGTGACTGACTTACATGTAGCTGATTCACAGTTTGCTCCCTCATATCCATCTGGACAGTCACAGTAGCTTGTGTTCTGAATGGTGTCCTCCAAACAAGAGCCACCATTAAAACAGTAATTGAATTGACAAAAGTTGGGGAGCCCAGGAATTTGCAGATCTACAAGACCAGAGGCAGGACAGGGCAGCAGCAGTCACACAAGGCAGTGCCTGTTGACCAATGAAATAGCACACGACCAAAACTTACATTCTCCACATGTGCTTCCTGTGAATAGGAAAGGACAGAAGCAAACACCATTGCTGCACAGGCCACCATTCTGACACTCAGGGTCACCTAATAAGAGGCAACCAAAGAAACCAAAGAAACCAAAACACAATAGAAATTGTACATACTCTACAAACCATTATTATACATGCCAGCATGGCTAGTGTATATTACTGTATTGTGCTATAGTTCTAATAGAGTAGCACACAAAGGATCAAGCAGGGTCTGTCCCTGGCAATGGTGCACAGTTGACCCTGGTGCTTTGACGTACACAGCTTCATTGAGCATCTGTATCCACCAAAACCTGGTGGGCAGTCACAGGTGCCGTTGGCATTGCATGTGCCACCATTAGCACACACACACTCTGCAGTGAACAAGACCAAGAAGAGACACAGTGTGCACTGTATGTAAAGGGCACTGAATGCGAGATCCGTATACGCACTATAGTGTTATTAAGGCTAGCTCATTGCTTGTTGGCAAATAGAGTTAAACTGATCTTCAGCAGCTCAAGGGGACATAAGCAAATACACTTGAACTACTTGATTCAATATGGGCCCTTATGCATAATTATGGGTTAAGATACAGTAGATAAATAGGTAGATACATGTAACTTGTGTTGGCTTGTCCTCACCAGTGGAGTTGGCGCAGTAGTCTCCATAAAAGGGTGGAACACACTGGCAAGTGTTGTTGGCTGTGCATGTACCACCAAACAGGCAGAAGAAGTCACCGCAGCGGGTTGCATTATCAGGAGCTGTACACATGCACAGGGAGATGATGAGAAGACAGAGAAGCTAAAATTCAAGTTAATGGCAAATGGGACATTTGGGCTACAGTAACAGAATGGCTACTTCACACATTTGGACATGAAAGCTCAATACCTCTATACCAAACGTAAATGATTATGTTTTTATTGATGCAATTACTGCCCTCTAAATACGCACTGCACAACACAGCCCTACACAGCACTGCACACTGCATGCATGAGGCACAATCCACAGTAGTGACAGTACGTCGCCGTATAGTCAGCGTACGCTGGTGTACTGCTGTGCAAGTGTCAACTGAATACCTCTTTCACATCTTTCTCCTTCAACCAAAGGCCAACAAGCACACTGGTCGCGAACACAGTGCCCATAGACACAGCTAGGCTCACCTGCAGTGACACACAGCATACACTATAATTTATAGAAAGCTACTATATGTCATGATTATATATTCAGAAAGCTATTACATGTCACATACAAAGAATTGATATACACAATGTATATTGTTGTACCATCATCATAAGATTACATGCAGTACATGCCACCACACCTAATTATACAGTGCAGCACTCACAGATAGCCTGTTCACAAATTGTGCCATTGAAACCATCAGGGCACTGACACTGAGGGATGCCTAATTCAGAGTAGCCCGTGCAGTTTCCTCCATTGAGACAAGGACAGAGGACTGGAGTGAAAGAATGGAGAGTATGCACACACAATGGGCACTTGTACTAATAGACATTTAACAAAACTACCTGATTTCCCACATCACATATCTTGGACATATGTACGTATGTATGTTTGGCCACATAGCAGATATGTACCTACATTTTGCCTAACAACTAACACAGTCAATTGAACAGTGTCTCGTAGGTCTGACATTTACATTGTGTTACACACAGCATGCATGCACATTCAGTTGCATGTGACTCATATCCACATACATAGCCATGCATGTATAACCACAGATCAACACACACTGATACTCACAAACATCGCAGTGTGGTCCAAGGTAGCCGGGAGGGCAGCGGCAGCCCCCGAACAGAGGACTGAGACATTTGCCACCATTTAAGCAGTATGACTGGCCACAGCGGACAGG
This sequence comes from Aplysina aerophoba, assembly GCA_949841015.1. Classification (NCBI taxonomy): domain Eukaryota; kingdom Metazoa; phylum Porifera; class Demospongiae; order Verongiida; family Aplysinidae; genus Aplysina; species Aplysina aerophoba. The sequence goes on along the minus strand of OX465047.1, from coordinate 5,419,020 downwards.
AGGGATGGGGCCTGTGTGAAGGCAATGAATATCATTAGTTGCACCAGCATGCAGTGTGTCTGCAGGATGTCTGTACTCACCTGTTCCCTCGTAGTCTTCACAGTAGGGGCCAGTGAAGCCGCCACAACACACACACTTGTTGCCATCAAAGTATCCTCCATTTTGACAGAAACAAGGCTCTTCTGCATTAATTAGGAAAGACAGAACAGTCATGAATCTACTTACAGTAAGTTGGTTGAAGAAAAACAAATTGTCCACAGACAGTCAAGGAACTGACCTGCTATGTCCTGGCAGTAGCGCCCGGTGTAGGGTGGCTGACACAAGCAGCTGCCAGTGTATTCATTGCAGATGCTGGACCCCCCGTTGTAGCACACCTCATCACCACAGGGTTCCCGAAAATCAGCAAGGGCTGTGAGTACAGGTCAAATCCAGGCAAAGTTCTACCTTACTTTCATCACTACGTATATTAAAACTAAAATACATGAGATTTAGCACTGAATCTTCCCTGCACTTATTTCTATTCCAAAAGATGGTGTCAAACACTACATCACTGGCTCTCCTTCTGCACTTACACATTTCACAGAACTGTCCGCTGGTGTGCCTTGGGCAGAGACAGTGTGCAGTCAGACCATTGGCTGGATCTAGATCTGGTATGCATACACCTTCATTGCAGTCCACCACTTCACCTATGTACGCAGTATTCAATAAACATACACTGAGCATATGTACGTATACATGTACAAATATGATGTGTGTAATATAGCAGAGAGTGCACGAGACATTTATACAGTATATACTGAGCAGATACATGTACAAGTGCATGCATACACGCCCATTTGACTACTCACATTCTCTCTAAGTTTGCATGTGCGTATGTGTGCGTGTATGTATGTGCATTTGTGCGTGTATGTGTGTGTGTGTGTGTGTACGTGTGCGCACGCGTGTGTACATGTACAAATGTGTCATAGGTATACATTCAAACTCACAGACATTGAATGTGGAGCAGTCATGTCCACTGTAAGGTGCACTGCATTCACAGCTTGAGTTCAGGCACTGTCCTCCATTCAGACACTCGACACTGCCACATTGAGTTACTGAGGTGAAGGAAAAGTCATTCACCGTACGCAATGATACTTCAAAACACCCATCAAAATAATCATCAGTATGATTCCTATCAATCATTGACTCACTAGGCAACTGCCGAGAGCAGTCAGCTCCTGTGAAAGATGGAAGACACAGACAGCTGTAAGTGTAAGTGCCATTGCCAGTGTACATTGAGATGCAGCTCCCGTTGTTGTGGCACGTGAGGTTGTAGTAGCCACAGGGGTTGGAGGCAACTGCATTACAGAATGGGACAATAGACAGATGAGAGTGGGTGTGTGCACTCTTGCGCTGTACCCAGCAGTGCTGCGTCAGTGTAAGTGTATGACAGCTCACGCATGTCACAGTCTTCACCCGTCCATCCTGGGTTGCACCTGCAACGGCCTCCCTCACAGCGGGAGTTGGTGGGGCAGGTGAAGTTGGCATACACACCTAACATGGAAAGGACACACAGAAGTCAGTGATAAATGTATGTTATACAAAATCTCTTTGTGTAGTTGCATGTACGTATTTATACATGATACAGTGCATAGCAATATGCTGTGATTTCGTCACACTCACAGTCATCCACCTCACAGTGGTCCCCGGAGTAACCCTCGTAGCAGGTGCAATTTGTCGAGTTGTCACTAGAGTAGCCAGAGTAGCAGTTACTGTACCCATTGATACAGTAGCAGTCTGCAGTTCAACAAGAGGACAGACATGCACTGCATCAAAGTAATGGAGTCACCAGCCTGGCTACCAACAATAGACTCTCCTTGTTTGAGCATATGCAGATCTGGCCAGTAGAGAACTAGATTGCTCAATTACAAAATGCTAGTACGTATCAATTAGTCAATTTGTTAATGCATCATGGGTGGGTGCCTCACCCCCCTCCTGGTACTGGCAGTAGCGCCCCTCACGTCCTTCAGGGCAGTCACACACTCCAGTCACATTGGTGCATGTTCCACCACCACAGTAGGTGTACCGGCATGGGTCATCTGCGCCTGACGGAATTAAATGCAGCACCACACAACAGTAATACATCTATGAAGGAGTTTGAGCTATAGTTTTATATAGACACCTCAAATTTAGTTACATGAAGCCAACGGATGTGTATGATCAAGTGCCTCAGTGTAATAAATCAGATACCCATCCAAAGGCAATAGATGGTGATATATAAAACAATTTGCAGATGTCCACCATGCATATGATACTGGAGCATGTGTATCTCTATGTGCGTGTAGCATTTTGTAGGTACGTACATATATTGTACACAGCATGTGTATCTCAATGTGCATGTGTGTGTAGCATTAGCACACCTTGCTCATACTGGCAGTTGGAGCCAGTATAGCCATAATAACAGTTGCAGCTGAAGACCCATTGTCCAGACGCATCCACAGTTGTTATACAGTTGCCACGGTGATTACATGAACAATCTGAACAAACGGATAAATATCCAAGGCATTGTAGTGTTCTGGTTCAAATACACACATGCACATGCACATAAGCACGTGCAGATGCACACTCCACCCACATGCAGGGAACAACATGAAAGAAACTCACCTTCTCCAACAAAAGCTTCGCAGTACGGTCCTCCATAGCCCTCTTGGCAAAGACAGTGACTGGCATTGTAGTAGCCATCATTGAGGCAGCTGCACCCTGTTCAGGTATTGGGAGTACATGAAGGAGTGAAAAGTTCAAAATGAACGAATGAATATAGGAGGATTCACACGGTTGACAAGTGCACGTACGTACATATATACTGTACTACAGAACAGTACAGTATGCAAATATGTATGCCGTAGGTGTGTCTGAAGATGCACAGAACTACTCACCAAAATTATAGTTGTTCTCACAAAATGTTCCCCCAAACCCTGGTGGACAGCGGCAGCCAGGATAGCTCGTGCTGTAGAACCCTCCATTCAGACAGAAGCACACATCTTGGCCTGCATGCAAGAGCGCAGTAGTACACACAAATAATTGACTATTCACACTACAATATATAATATTATATTGAATTCAGTTGTGCATTTTAACTGTTGCCAAGTAGTATAAATACACAGAGTACCACACCATAGGGATGTACCATCATAAAAGTGTGGTACATCTGATTATGTATCCTATTATACATTTTGGCAGCAAATGTTAATTATAATGAATGACACAAATTTACACTATAGTACAGGCATAAATAGTTTATGATGCAAGAAAGCATGCATCAAGAGATGAGAAGAATGCTGTAGCCATGTACTTGCCTCTCAGCTCCGAGCAGTCAGGGCCTGCATAGTAGGGCTGACACAAGCAGGTACCACTGCCGTAGTCACATTGTCCACCATTCTGACACTGGTAGCCTCCACATGACAGTGATGAGTTGTCTGGCTCACTTCCACTGCCAGGACAAGTGTTGTTGCACGTGCCATTAGAGCAGTGCTCACAAGGTGAGGATGTGGAGTAGTTTGGTGTTGGGCCTACGTTTGGAGGATACAAGGCATGCACCTGTGATGTACGTACATCATTACATCCCTCCAAGAGCTGTATGATATTATGCATCTGCATACCTAACAGGATGCCTTCTTTAGCATGTTATACACACAGTTTGAATTGATGAGCATTTCCTTTCAGTTATGTGCGTATGTATGTATGTCTAAGTGATGCAACTGATGGTGCCAGCCACCACAATTGCTTTTCAGCCACCAGATTCACTAGAGATCACTGCATCTTGCCTTCCTGTTCACTGCATGCAACAGTCGCACATATATACAGGTGGGTCATGACAGCTGGCCTCACTGGTGTTATATCCATAGGAGTACTCGCAGAGTGATCCGTAGTAGTCTTGGGTGCAAATGCAAGAAACTCCAGTGAAGGTTCCTCCGTGCAGGCAGTGCGGACAGCTCTCATAGGGTCCTGCAGGTGAAACATAAGAGGACAACTAGGCATTCCAGCTGCCCAGCCATGACACAATGAAAATACAACGGGAATAAGATTGACTGGGACTGTTGAATATTCTGTGTTGCCCTGCCAAACAAATATATACTATACGGGACACTCTGCTTAGCTCTATGCAGTTGGAATGGATGGATACAGCTCAGTGTGAATTATAGAATACATGAATGGAGTGAGATGTGGCACCTGTCTGTTCACACTGCACTCCCTAGTAGTAAACATGCACCATGCACTAGACTGTGCGTCCTGCCCTCCTGTCTGCATGGCTTCTCCCTACCTAGCATCTCATCACAGTACTGCCCAGTGTATCCTGGGTAGCAAATGCAGTTTCCATAGTAGTAATCACAGTATCCTCCACTTGGGTTACAACGACATGCTAATACTTCACAGTACTGTCCAGTGTATCCTGGGTAGCAAATGCAGCCTCCATAGCCATCACAGAATCCTCCACTTGGGTTACAGGGACAAGCTGCAAGGAATAACCATTTAGGCAAGCCTGACTGCAGTGTAGATCACCACAGTGAGTGATGGGAGAGACAAACACAATGAATAGTGCATGGGAAGAGTGGGGACTCCCAGCTTACACCAGCCGATATGCAGAGAATACTGTGGACTGCCCTAACAGTGCATGTGTGCACTTTGCCTATAGATCAGATCATCTCTTTGTGCACTGAAACATACAAGCATAAGCAAATGGTCAGGCAGCATGTGGCACGCATAGCTCTGAGAGGAGGTGGGACTTACACGGCTATAATTACTGTGTGGGCGAAAGGTGATAAAGTGTGCACAGTTCAATAATTATACAATGTGACTATTAGTATGCCAAATCATGCACTCTATCTCAGCTTACACAATGGCTGTTCACAGTATGGCCCACTATAACCAGGAGGACACACACAGGTGTTGCTGTAGGAGTCGCATGAGCCACCATTCACACAGAGACAGGCTGGAATGAAGAGCAAGAACAGCAGTGATGGGGATTACTCAGAAAATTAAAAAGCATCCAAAACTTGCGGGGACAAGGCTTAATTAAGGTTCCTAATGTGCTACCTTTCCCTAACTTCTGTCAATGCTGGTTTGACTCTCTATAGCTAGCACTCATGGCACACTTTCAAATGAAATATGACACAGTGTGGAATATATACAGTATACGTATATGGGCTAGCTGTTGCATGGATGTATGTATCTGCTGTGTCATGTGTAATACACACAGGCTTGGACAGAATACCTTGTATCTTGCATGGAGCATGTATGCACCTGCAATGCATGTACATATGTACACAGACAGGACCATGGCTTTGTACATACACATTCGTTTATATATTATTGTATGGTGTAACCCATGTATTCCTTAAATTGTAAACTGTAATTAAAGTTTGAAATTTAAGTGTGTACATAGCTCAATACCGATAATGCCCATGCAGGCAGTTCCTGTACAATTCTTAATGCCACAGATGTCTCTCACTCATTAACGACATCATTGTAGATATATCAGTCATTTGATCTTGGGTTAGGGCTACAGGCTATACAGAACACTATGTGCAGCAATGCATGGATGTGCACAAGTATGGTTAGTCATATTAAACTTTGGGGCGCTACAATATAACATGACACAATGCACATAGTGGTATCACATAGCTGTGTGGAGTAATCTTACGATTGATAGCACAATCAAACTGGAGTGGACTTGTGCTGATCCATGTGTTGTTACCAGGGTCACCAATTGGACTGGAGAAATTCAAACTTGGATAAAATGGACCAAAACTAAAGAACAGGTACAAGGGGCGATCCAGGTCTTCATCAGCACCATCTGAAGTCACCAGCAGTCGTGAGAATTTCACATATGCAATGTTTTTTGCACTATCTACTTCTCTTTCAAGAAGAACTGCATTTGTTTCACTGTCGGGGATAGGTACAATCCTGAAGACATCAAAGAACCTACACCACAGAGAGGGACAACTCAGTCATTGTTGACATGACACAGGACTGGGTGTGTCACATGCAAGCCATCATGTAGTGCATACATGTGTGGAGCGTGCACTAATGTTGTAAGTTCACGCGACACTGCATGTTGTGGTACTTGCACACTTACCCGTCAATGAAGAACCCCCCTGGGCCAGCAATGTACACGTCTAAGATCTGTCATCAGAGGAGAAATAGGAGGGATTATAAATTACAGTGATAACTGGCCGGCAAAATAATGTACAACTATACGTACATGTGTGAAGCAGTTGCATTTAAACCCAAAATATTATACATATGGAGCATATAATAACGTGCATTGTAGATATTTGGAATCACATGCACACATCAGTGTCGACCAGAGCTGTCAACCATAGTGAGTTAATGGGAATGCTTGCAGCAATCAGCAAAGACCGGTTTCAGGAGAAATTACATTATATATGTATAGGATGATATGCATAGGACATATGTAGGGCCAGTGTAAAACTGACTGATTGGAAACTAGGAGTCTCAGAGAACCCAATGCCAAGCCATCCATCTGCTGGTCCAAACATGCCAAAGGTGATGTTTCTCCCAGTCACAGTCCAGGACACAGTCCAGGGGGTTCCCTCAAATGTGTAGTAGCCATCACAGCCATCCACTACATCGGTAGAAGAGGTGCACAAAACACTCAACATCCACAGTGGTAACATATTCAATCCCTTTATACATTTAACATGGCAACCATGGGTGCACCACAGTCATTATATAGGATAATGATAGCTACAAGTCAAATGATGCATGATAGGACAATGAGGGATGGAAGAGATTGCAACCGTTACATTCAAATTGAGCATACATACGTAATACACCCGACCACTTTGTCTATCTTCTTCCTACCTCGGATATCGCAGTACTCTCCAGTCCATCCACAGAAGCACTCACATTGGCCTGCAATGCAGACCCCTCCCACTTCCGAGCATGTCACATTGCCTACAGAGCAAAGTGATGAGAAACAGCACAACACAGAAGGGTACTGCAGTGTGTCTGTGTCAGTAGGAAAGGAATATCTATATAAGGCTGTGAAGACCATACGTAAATATGTCTCGTAAATGTAGCCAATTGACCATGTGACTGACTTACATGTAGCTGATTCACAGTTTGCTCCCTCATATCCATCTGGACAGTCACAGTAGCTTGTGTTCTGAATGGTGTCCTCCAAACAAGAGCCACCATTAAAACAGTAATTGAATTGACAAAAGTTGGGGAGCCCAGGAATTTGCAGATCTACAAGACCAGAGGCAGGACAGGGCAGCAGCAGTCACACAAGGCAGTGCCTGTTGACCAATGAAATAGCACACGACCAAAACTTACATTCTCCACATGTGCTTCCTGTGAATAGGAAAGGACAGAAGCAAACACCATTGCTGCACAGGCCACCATTCTGACACTCAGGGTCACCTAATAAGAGGCAACCAAAGAAACCAAAGAAACCAAAACACAATAGAAATTGTACATACTCTACAAACCATTATTATACATGCCAGCATGGCTAGTGTATATTACTGTATTGTGCTATAGTTCTAATAGAGTAGCACACAAAGGATCAAGCAGGGTCTGTCCCTGGCAATGGTGCACAGTTGACCCTGGTGCTTTGACGTACACAGCTTCATTGAGCATCTGTATCCACCAAAACCTGGTGGGCAGTCACAGGTGCCGTTGGCATTGCATGTGCCACCATTAGCACACACACACTCTGCAGTGAACAAGACCAAGAAGAGACACAGTGTGCACTGTATGTAAAGGGCACTGAATGCGAGATCCGTATACGCACTATAGTGTTATTAAGGCTAGCTCATTGCTTGTTGGCAAATAGAGTTAAACTGATCTTCAGCAGCTCAAGGGGACATAAGCAAATACACTTGAACTACTTGATTCAATATGGGCCCTTATGCATAATTATGGGTTAAGATACAGTAGATAAATAGGTAGATACATGTAACTTGTGTTGGCTTGTCCTCACCAGTGGAGTTGGCGCAGTAGTCTCCATAAAAGGGTGGAACACACTGGCAAGTGTTGTTGGCTGTGCATGTACCACCAAACAGGCAGAAGAAGTCACCGCAGCGGGTTGCATTATCAGGAGCTGTACACATGCACAGGGAGATGATGAGAAGACAGAGAAGCTAAAATTCAAGTTAATGGCAAATGGGACATTTGGGCTACAGTAACAGAATGGCTACTTCACACATTTGGACATGAAAGCTCAATACCTCTATACCAAACGTAAATGATTATGTTTTTATTGATGCAATTACTGCCCTCTAAATACGCACTGCACAACACAGCCCTACACAGCACTGCACACTGCATGCATGAGGCACAATCCACAGTAGTGACAGTACGTCGCCGTATAGTCAGCGTACGCTGGTGTACTGCTGTGCAAGTGTCAACTGAATACCTCTTTCACATCTTTCTCCTTCAACCAAAGGCCAACAAGCACACTGGTCGCGAACACAGTGCCCATAGACACAGCTAGGCTCACCTGCAGTGACACACAGCATACACTATAATTTATAGAAAGCTACTATATGTCATGATTATATATTCAGAAAGCTATTACATGTCACATACAAAGAATTGATATACACAATGTATATTGTTGTACCATCATCATAAGATTACATGCAGTACATGCCACCACACCTAATTATACAGTGCAGCACTCACAGATAGCCTGTTCACAAATTGTGCCATTGAAACCATCAGGGCACTGACACTGAGGGATGCCTAATTCAGAGTAGCCCGTGCAGTTTCCTCCATTGAGACAAGGACAGAGGACTGGAGTGAAAGAATGGAGAGTATGCACACACAATGGGCACTTGTACTAATAGACATTTAACAAAACTACCTGATTTCCCACATCACATATCTTGGACATATGTACGTATGTATGTTTGGCCACATAGCAGATATGTACCTACATTTTGCCTAACAACTAACACAGTCAATTGAACAGTGTCTCGTAGGTCTGACATTTACATTGTGTTACACACAGCATGCATGCACATTCAGTTGCATGTGACTCATATCCACATACATAGCCATGCATGTATAACCACAGATCAACACACACTGATACTCACAAACATCGCAGTGTGGTCCAAGGTAGCCGGGAGGGCAGCGGCAGCCCCCGAACAGAGGACTGAGACATTTGCCACCATTTAAGCAGTATGACTGGCCACAGCGGACAGGAGGGATGGGGCCTGTGTGAAGGCAATGAATATCATTAGTTGCACCAGCATGCAGTGTGTCTGCAGGATGTCTGTACTCACCTGTTCCCTCGTAGTCTTCACAGTAGGGGCCAGTGAAGCCGCCACAACACACACACTTGTTGCCATCAAAGTATCCTCCATTTTGACAGAAACAAGGCTCTTCTGCATTAATTAGGAAAGACAGAACAGTCATGAATCTACTTACAGTAAGTTGGTTGAAGAAAAACAAATTGTCCACAGACAGTCAAGGAACTGACCTGCTATGTCCTGGCAGTAGCGCCCGGTGTAGGGTGGCTGACACAAGCAGCTGCCAGTGTATTCATTGCAGATGCTGGACCCCCCGTTGTAGCACACCTCATCACCACAGGGTTCCCGAAAATCAGCAAGGGCTGTGAGTACAGGTCAAATCCAGGCAAAGTTCTACCTTACTTTCATCACTACGTATATTAAAACTAAAATACATGAGATTTAGCACTGAATCTTCCCTGCACTTATTTCTATTCCAAAAGATGGTGTCAAACACTACATCACTGGCTCTCCTTCTGCACTTACACATTTCACAGAACTGTCCGCTGGTGTGCCTTGGGCAGAGACAGTGTGCAGTCAGACCATTGGCTGGATCTAGATCTGGTATGCATACACCTTCATTGCAGTCCACCACTTCACCTATGTACGCAGTATTCAATAAACATACACTGAGCATATGTACGTATACATGTACAAATATGATGTGTGTAATATAGCAGAGAGTGCACGAGACATTTATACAGTATATACTGAGCAGATACATGTACAAGTGCATGCATACACGCCCATTTGACTACTCACATTCTCTCTAAGTTTGCATGTGCGTATGTGTGCGTGTATGTATGTGCATTTGTGCGTGTATGTGTGTGTGTGTGTGTGTACGTGTGCGCACGCGTGTGTACATGTACAAATGTGTCATAGGTATACATTCAAACTCACAGACATTGAATGTGGAGCAGTCATGTCCACTGTAAGGTGCACTGCATTCACAGCTTGAGTTCAGGCACTGTCCTCCATTCAGACACTCGACACTGCCACATTGAGTTACTGAGGTGAAGGAAAAGTCATTCACCGTACGCAATGATACTTCAAAACACCCATCAAAATAATCATCAGTATGATTCCTATCAATCATTGACTCACTAGGCAACTGCCGAGAGCAGTCAGCTCCTGTGAAAGATGGAAGACACAGACAGCTGTAAGTGTAAGTGCCATTGCCAGTGTACATTGAGATGCAGCTCCCGTTGTTGTGGCACGTGAGGTTGTAGTAGCCACAGGGGTTGGAGGCAACTGCATTACAGAATGGGACAATAGACAGATGAGAGTGGGTGTGTGCACTCTTGCGCTGTACCCAGCAGTGCTGCGTCAGTGTAAGTGTATGACAGCTCACGCATGTCACAGTCTTCACCCGTCCATCCTGGGTTGCACCTGCAACGGCCTCCCTCACAGCGGGAGTTGGTGGGGCAGGTGAAGTTGGCATACACACCTAACATGGAAAGGACACACAGAAGTCAGTGATAAATGTATGTTATACAAAATCTCTTTGTGTAGTTGCATGTACGTATTTATACATGATACAGTGCATAGCAATATGCTGTGATTTCGTCACACTCACAGTCATCCACCTCACAGTGGTCCCCGGAGTAACCCTCGTAGCAGGTGCAATTTGTCGAGTTGTCACTAGAGTAGCCAGAGTAGCAGTTACTGTACCCATTGATACAGTAGCAGTCTGCAGTTCAACAAGAGGACAGACATGCACTGCATCAAAGTAATGGAGTCACCAGCCTGGCTACCAACAATAGACTCTCCTTGTTTGAGCATATGCAGATCTGGCCAGTAGAGAACTAGATTGCTCAATTACAAAATGCTAGTACGTATCAATTAGTCAATTTGTTAATGCATCATGGGTGGGTGCCTCACCCCCCTCCTGGTACTGGCAGTAGCGCCCCTCACGTCCTTCAGGGCAGTCACACACTCCAGTCACATTGGTGCATGTTCCACCACCACAGTAGGTGTACCGGCATGGGTCATCTGCGCCTGACGGAATTAAATGCAGCACCACACAACAGTAATACATCTATGAAGGAGTTTGAGCTATAGTTTTATATAGACACCTCAAATTTAGTTACATGAAGCCAACGGATGTGTATGATCAAGTGCCTCAGTGTAATAAATCAGATACCCATCCAAAGGCAATAGATGGTGATATATAAAACAATTTGCAGATGTCCACCATGCATATGATACTGGAGCATGTGTATCTCTATGTGCGTGTAGCATTTTGTAGGTACGTACATATATTGTACACAGCATGTGTATCTCAATGTGCATGTGTGTGTAGCATTAGCACACCTTGCTCATACTGGCAGTTGGAGCCAGTATAGCCATAATAACAGTTGCAGCTGAAGACCCATTGTCCAGACGCATCCACAGTTGTTATACAGTTGCCACGGTGATTACATGAACAATCTGAACAAACGGATAAATATCCAAGGCATTGTAGTGTTCTGGTTCAAATACACACATGCACATGCACATAAGCACGTGCAGATGCACACTCCACCCACATGCAGGGAACAACATGAAAGAAACTCACCTTCTCCAACAAAAGCTTCGCAGTACGGTCCTCCATAGCCCTCTTGGCAAAGACAGTGACTGGCATTGTAGTAGCCATCATTGAGGCAGCTGCACCCTGTTCAGGTATTGGGAGTACATGAAGGAGTGAAAAGTTCAAAATGAACGAATGAATATAGGAGGATTCACACGGTTGACAAGTGCACGTACGTACATATATACTGTACTACAGAACAGTACAGTATGCAAATATGTATGCCGTAGGTGTGTCTGAAGATGCACAGAACTACTCACCAAAATTATAGTTGTTCTCACAAAATGTTCCCCCAAACCCTGGTGGACAGCGGCAGCCAGGATAGCTCGTGCTGTAGAACCCTCCATTCAGACAGAAGCACACATCTTGGCCTGCATGCAAGAGCGCAGTAGTACACACAAATAATTGACTATTCACACTACAATATATAATATTATATTGAATTCAGTTGTGCATTTTAACTGTTGCCAAGTAGTATAAATACACAGAGTACCACACCATAGGGATGTACCATCATAAAAGTGTGGTACATCTGATTATGTATCCTATTATACATTTTGGCAGCAAATGTTAATTATAATGAATGACACAAATTTACACTATAGTACAGGCATAAATAGTTTATGATGCAAGAAAGCATGCATCAAGAGATGAGAAGAATGCTGTAGCCATGTACTTGCCTCTCAGCTCCGAGCAGTCAGGGCCTGCATAGTAGGGCTGACACAAGCAGGTACCACTGCCGTAGTCACATTGTCCACCATTCTGACACTGGTAGCCTCCACATGACAGTGATGAGTTGTCTGGCTCACTTCCACTGCCAGGACAAGTGTTGTTGCACGTGCCATTAGAGCAGTGCTCACAAGGTGAGGATGTGGAGTAGTTTGGTGTTGGGCCTACGTTTGGAGGATACAAGGCATGCACCTGTGATGTACGTACATCATTACATCCCTCCAAGAGCTGTATGATATTATGCATCTGCATACCTAACAGGATGCCTTCTTTAGCATGTTATACACACAGTTTGAATTGATGAGCATTTCCTTTCAGTTATGTGCGTATGTATGTATGTCTAAGTGATGCAACTGATGGTGCCAGCCACCACAATTGCTTTTCAGCCACCAGATTCACTAGAGATCACTGCATCTTGCCTTCCTGTTCACTGCATGCAACAGTCGCACATATATACAGGTGGGTCATGACAGCTGGCCTCACTGGTGTTATATCCATAGGAGTACTCGCAGAGTGATCCGTAGTAGTCTTGGGTGCAAATGCAAGAAACTCCAGTGAAGGTTCCTCCGTGCAGGCAGTGCGGACAGCTCTCATAGGGTCCTGCAGGTGAAACATAAGAGGACAACTAGGCATTCCAGCTGCCCAGCCATGACACAATGAAAATACAACGGGAATAAGATTGACTGGGACTGTTGAATATTCTGTGTTGCCCTGCCAAACAAATATATACTATACGGGACACTCTGCTTAGCTCTATGCAGTTGGAATGGATGGATACAGCTCAGTGTGAATTATAGAATACATGAATGGAGTGAGATGTGGCACCTGTCTGTTCACACTGCACTCCCTAGTAGTAAACATGCACCATGCACTAGACTGTGCGTCCTGCCCTCCTGTCTGCATGGCTTCTCCCTACCTAGCATCTCATCACAGTACTGCCCAGTGTATCCTGGGTAGCAAATGCAGTTTCCATAGTAGTAATCACAGTATCCTCCACTTGGGTTACAACGACATGCTAATACTTCACAGTACTGTCCAGTGTATCCTGGGTAGCAAATGCAGCCTCCATAGCCATCACAGAATCCTCCACTTGGGTTACAGGGACAAGCTGCAAGGAATAACCATTTAGGCAAGCCTGACTGCAGTGTAGATCACCACAGTGAGTGATGGGAGAGACAAACACAATGAATAGTGCATGGGAAGAGTGGGGACTCCCAGCTTACACCAGCCGATATGCAGAGAATACTGTGGACTGCCCTAACAGTGCATGTGTGCACTTTGCCTATAGATCAGATCATCTCTTTGTGCACTGAAACATACAAGCATAAGCAAATGGTCAGGCAGCATGTGGCACGCATAGCTCTGAGAGGAGGTGGGACTTACACGGCTATAATTACTGTGTGGGCGAAAGGTGATAAAGTGTGCACAGTTCAATAATTATACAATGTGACTATTAGTATGCCAAATCATGCACTCTATCTCAGCTTACACAATGGCTGTTCACAGTATGGCCCACTATAACCAGGAGGACACACACAGGTGTTGCTGTAGGAGTCGCATGAGCCACCATTCACACAGAGACAGGCTGGAATGAAGAGCAAGAACAGCAGTGATGGGGATTACTCAGAAAATTAAAAAGCATCCAAAACTTGCGGGGACAAGGCTTAATTAAGGTTCCTAATGTGCTACCTTTCCCTAACTTCTGTCAATGCTGGTTTGACTCTCTATAGCTAGCACTCATGGCACACTTTCAAATGAAATATGACACAGTGTGGAATATATACAGTATACGTATATGGGCTAGCTGTTGCATGGATGTATGTATCTGCTGTGTCATGTGTAATACACACAGGCTTGGACAGAATACCTTGTATCTTGCATGGAGCATGTATGCACCTGCAATGCATGTACATATGTACACAGACAGGACCATGGCTTTGTACATACACATTCGTTTATATATTATTGTATGGTGTAACCCATGTATTCCTTAAATTGTAAACTGTAATTAAAGTTTGAAATTTAAGTGTGTACATAGCTCAATACCGATAATGCCCATGCAGGCAGTTCCTGTACAATTCTTAATGCCACAGATGTCTCTCACTCATTAACGACATCATTGTAGATATATCAGTCATTTGATCTTGGGTTAGGGCTACAGGCTATACAGAACACTATGTGCAGCAATGCATGGATGTGCACAAGTATGGTTAGTCATATTAAACTTTGGGGCGCTACAATATAACATGACACAATGCACATAGTGGTATCACATAGCTGTGTGGAGTAATCTTACGATTGATAGCACAATCAAACTGGAGTGGACTTGTGCTGATCCATGTGTTGTTACCAGGGTCACCAATTGGACTGGAGAAATTCAAACTTGGATAAAATGGACCAAAACTAAAGAACAGGTACAAGGGGCGATCCAGGTCTTCATCAGCACCATCTGAAGTCACCAGCAGTCGTGAGAATTTCACATATGCAATGTTTTTTGCACTATCTACTTCTCTTTCAAGAAGAACTGCATTTGTTTCACTGTCGGGGATAGGTACAATCCTGAAGACATCAAAGAACCTACACCACAGAGAGGGACAACTCAGTCATTGTTGACATGACACAGGACTGGGTGTGTCACATGCAAGCCATCATGTAGTGCATACATGTGTGGAGCGTGCACTAATGTTGTAAGTTCACGCGACACTGCATGTTGTGGTACTTGCACACTTACCCGTCAATGAAGAACCCCCCTGGGCCAGCAATGTACACGTCTAAGATCTGTCATCAGAGGAGAAATAGGAGGGATTATAAATTACAGTGATAACTGGCCGGCAAAATAATGTACAACTATACGTACATGTGTGAAGCAGTTGCATTTAAACCCAAAATATTATACATATGGAGCATATAATAACGTGCATTGTAGATATTTGGAATCACATGCACACATCAGTGTCGACCAGAGCTGTCAACCATAGTGAGTTAATGGGAATGCTTGCAGCAATCAGCAAAGACCGGTTTCAGGAGAAATTACATTATATATGTATAGGATGATATGCATAGGACATATGTAGGGCCAGTGTAAAACTGACTGATTGGAAACTAGGAGTCTCAGAGAACCCAATGCCAAGCCATCCATCTGCTGGTCCAAACATGCCAAAGGTGATGTTTCTCCCAGTCACAGTCCAGGACACAGTCCAGGGGGTTCCCTCAAATGTGTAGTAGCCATCACAGCCATCCACTACATCGGTAGAAGAGGTGCACAAAACACTCAACATCCACAGTGGTAACATATTCAATCCCTTTATACATTTAACATGGCAACCATGGGTGCACCACAGTCATTATATAGGATAATGATAGCTACAAGTCAAATGATGCATGATAGGACAATGAGGGATGGAAGAGATTGCAACCGTTACATTCAAATTGAGCATACATACGTAATACACCCGACCACTTTGTCTATCTTCTTCCTACCTCGGATATCGCAGTACTCTCCAGTCCATCCACAGAAGCACTCACATTGGCCTGCAATGCAGACCCCTCCCACTTCCGAGCATGTCACATTGCCTACAGAGCAAAGTGATGAGAAACAGCACAACACAGAAGGGTACTGCAGTGTGTCTGTGTCAGTAGGAAAGGAATATCTATATAAGGCTGTGAAGACCATACGTAAATATGTCTCGTAAATGTAGCCAATTGACCATGTGACTGACTTACATGTAGCTGATTCACAGTTTGCTCCCTCATATCCATCTGGACAGTCACAGTAGCTTGTGTTCTGAATGGTGTCCTCCAAACAAGAGCCACCATTAAAACAGTAATTGAATTGACAAAAGTTGGGGAGCCCAGGAATTTGCAGATCTACAAGACCAGAGGCAGGACAGGGCAGCAGCAGTCACACAAGGCAGTGCCTGTTGACCAATGAAATAGCACACGACCAAAACTTACATTCTCCACATGTGCTTCCTGTGAATAGGAAAGGACAGAAGCAAACACCATTGCTGCACAGGCCACCATTCTGACACTCAGGGTCACCTAATAAGAGGCAACCAAAGAAACCAAAGAAACCAAAACACAATAGAAATTGTACATACTCTACAAACCATTATTATACATGCCAGCATGGCTAGTGTATATTACTGTATTGTGCTATAGTTCTAATAGAGTAGCACACAAAGGATCAAGCAGGGTCTGTCCCTGGCAATGGTGCACAGTTGACCCTGGTGCTTTGACGTACACAGCTTCATTGAGCATCTGTATCCACCAAAACCTGGTGGGCAGTCACAGGTGCCGTTGGCATTGCATGTGCCACCATTAGCACACACACACTCTGCAGTGAACAAGACCAAGAAGAGACACAGTGTGCACTGTATGTAAAGGGCACTGAATGCGAGATCCGTATACGCACTATAGTGTTATTAAGGCTAGCTCATTGCTTGTTGGCAAATAGAGTTAAACTGATCTTCAGCAGCTCAAGGGGACATAAGCAAATACACTTGAACTACTTGATTCAATATGGGCCCTTATGCATAATTATGGGTTAAGATACAGTAGATAAATAGGTAGATACATGTAACTTGTGTTGGCTTGTCCTCACCAGTGGAGTTGGCGCAGTAGTCTCCATAAAAGGGTGGAACACACTGGCAAGTGTTGTTGGCTGTGCATGTACCACCAAACAGGCAGAAGAAGTCACCGCAGCGGGTTGCATTATCAGGAGCTGTACACATGCACAGGGAGATGATGAGAAGACAGAGAAGCTAAAATTCAAGTTAATGGCAAATGGGACATTTGGGCTACAGTAACAGAATGGCTACTTCACACATTTGGACATGAAAGCTCAATACCTCTATACCAAACGTAAATGATTATGTTTTTATTGATGCAATTACTGCCCTCTAAATACGCACTGCACAACACAGCCCTACACAGCACTGCACACTGCATGCATGAGGCACAATCCACAGTAGTGACAGTACGTCGCCGTATAGTCAGCGTACGCTGGTGTACTGCTGTGCAAGTGTCAACTGAATACCTCTTTCACATCTTTCTCCTTCAACCAAAGGCCAACAAGCACACTGGTCGCGAACACAGTGCCCATAGACACAGCTAGGCTCACCTGCAGTGACACACAGCATACACTATAATTTATAGAAAGCTACTATATGTCATGATTATATATTCAGAAAGCTATTACATGTCACATACAAAGAATTGATATACACAATGTATATTGTTGTACCATCATCATAAGATTACATGCAGTACATGCCACCACACCTAATTATACAGTGCAGCACTCACAGATAGCCTGTTCACAAATTGTGCCATTGAAACCATCAGGGCACTGACACTGAGGGATGCCTAATTCAGAGTAGCCCGTGCAGTTTCCTCCATTGAGACAAGGACAGAGGACTGGAGTGAAAGAATGGAGAGTATGCACACACAATGGGCACTTGTACTAATAGACATTTAACAAAACTACCTGATTTCCCACATCACATATCTTGGACATATGTACGTATGTATGTTTGGCCACATAGCAGATATGTACCTACATTTTGCCTAACAACTAACACAGTCAATTGAACAGTGTCTCGTAGGTCTGACATTTACATTGTGTTACACACAGCATGCATGCACATTCAGTTGCATGTGACTCATATCCACATACATAGCCATGCATGTATAACCACAGATCAACACACACTGATACTCACAAACATCGCAGTGTGGTCCAAGGTAGCCGGGAGGGCAGCGGCAGCCCCCGAACAGAGGACTGAGACATTTGCCACCATTTAAGCAGTATGACTGGCCACAGCGGACAGGAGGGATGGGGCCTGTGTGAAGGCAATGAATATCATTAGTTGCACCAGCATGCAGTGTGTCTGCAGGATGTCTGTACTCACCTGTTCCCTCGTAGTCTTCACAGTAGGGGCCAGTGAAGCCGCCACAACACACACACTTGTTGCCATCAAAGTATCCTCCATTTTGACAGAAACAAGGCTCTTCTGCATTAATTAGGAAAGACAGAACAGTCATGAATCTACTTACAGTAAGTTGGTTGAAGAAAAACAAATTGTCCACAGACAGTCAAGGAACTGACCTGCTATGTCCTGGCAGTAGCGCCCGGTGTAGGGTGGCTGACACAAGCAGCTGCCAGTGTATTCATTGCAGATGCTGGACCCCCCGTTGTAGCACACCTCATCACCACAGGGTTCCCGAAAATCAGCAAGGGCTGTGAGTACAGGTCAAATCCAGGCAAAGTTCTACCTTACTTTCATCACTACGTATATTAAAACTAAAATACATGAGATTTAGCACTGAATCTTCCCTGCACTTATTTCTATTCCAAAAGATGGTGTCAAACACTACATCACTGGCTCTCCTTCTGCACTTACACATTTCACAGAACTGTCCGCTGGTGTGCCTTGGGCAGAGACAGTGTGCAGTCAGACCATTGGCTGGATCTAGATCTGGTATGCATACACCTTCATTGCAGTCCACCACTTCACCTATGTACGCAGTATTCAATAAACATACACTGAGCATATGTACGTATACATGTACAAATATGATGTGTGCAATATAGCAGAGAGTGCACGAGACATTTATACAGTATATACTGAGCAGATACATGTACAAGTGCACATGGAATATGCATACACGCCCATTTGACTACTCACATTCTCTCTAAGTTTGCATGTGCGTATGTGTGCGTGTATGTATGTGCATTTGTGCGTGTATGTGTGTGTGTGTGTGTGTACGTGTGCGCACGCGTGTGTACATGTACAAATGTGTCATAGGTATACATTCAAACTCACAGACATTGAATGTGGAGCAGTCATGTCCACTGTAAGGTGAACTGCAAACACAGGTTGAGTTCAGGCACTGTCCTCCATTCAGACACTCAACACTGCCACATTGAGTTACTGAGGTGAAGGAAAAGTCATTCACCGTACGCAATGACACTTCAAAACACCCATCAAAATAATCATCAGTACGATTCCTATCAATCATTGACTCACTAGGCAGCTGCCGAGAGCAGTCAGCTCCTGTGAAAGATGGAAGACACAGACAGCTGTAAGTGTAAGTGCCATTGCCAGTGTACATTGAGATGCAGCTCCCGTTGTTGTGGCACGTGAGGTTGTAGTAGCCACAGGGGTTGGAGGCAACTGCATTACAGAATGGGGCATAGACAGATGAGAGTGGGTGTGTGCACTCTTGCGCTGTACCCAGCAGTGCTGCGTCAGTGTAAGTGTATGACAGCTCACGCATGTCACAGTTTGCGCCCGTCCAGCCAGGGTTGCACCTGCAACGGCCTCCCTCACAGCGGGAGTTGGTGGGGCAGGTGAAGTTGGCGTACACACCTAACATGGAAAGGACACACAGAAGCAATTGATAAATATATGTTATACAAAATCTCTTTGTGTAGTTGCATGTACGTATTTATACATGATACAGTGCATAGCAATAATGCTGTGATTTCGTCACACTCACAGTCATCCACCTCACAGTGGTCCCCAGAGTAGCCCTCGTAGCAGGTGCAATTTGTCGAGTTGTCACTAGAGTAGCCAGAGTAGCAGTTACTGTACCCATTGATACAGTAGCAGTCTGCAGTTCAACAAGAGGACAGACATGCACTGCATCACAGTAATGGAGTCACCAGACTGGCTACGTAGCTACAATAGACCCTCCTTGTTTGAGCATATGCAGATCTGGCCAGTAGAGAACTAGATTGTCAATTACAAAAGCTAGTACGTATCAATTAGTCAATTTGTTAATGCATCATGGGTGGGTGCCTCACCTCCCTCCTGGTACTGGCAGTAGCGCCCCTCACGTCCTTCAGGGCAGTCACACACTCCAGTCACATTGTTACATGTTCCATTGCCACAGTAGACGTACCGGCATGGGTCATCTGCGCCTGCCGGAATTAAATGCAGCACCACACAACAGTAATACATCTATGAAGGAGTTTGAGCTATAGTTTTATATAGACACCTCAAATTTAGTTACACGAAGCCAACGGATGTGTATGATCAAGTGCCTCAGTGTAATAAACCAGATACCCATCCATATAAAACTATTTCTATATGTCCACCATGCATATGATACTGGAGCATGTGTATCTCTATGTGTGTGTAGCATTTTGTAGGTACGTACATATATTGTACACAGCATGTGTATCTCAATGTGCATGTGCGTGTAGCATTAGCACACCTTGCTCATACTGGCAGTTGGAGCCAGTATAGCCATAATTACAGTTGCAGCTGAAGACCCATTGTCCAGACGCATCCACAGTTGTTATACAGTTTCCATGGTGATTACATGAACAATCTGAAGAAACGGATAATAATCCAAGGCATTGTAGTGTTTTGGTTCAAATACACACATGCACTCCATACGTACATGCACATGCACACAATGCCCGCATGCAGGGGAGACAACATGAAAGAAACTCACCTTCTCCAACAAAAGCTTCGCAGTATGGTCCTCCATAGCCCTCTTGGCAAAGACAGTGACTGGCATTATAGTAGCCATCATTGAGGCAGCTGCACCCTGTTCAGGTATTACATGAAGGAGTGGAAAAGTTCAAAATGAACGAATAAATATAGGAGGATTCACACGGTTGACAATTGTACCTACATGTATACTGTACTACAGAACAGTACAGTATGCGAATATGTATGCCGTAGGTGTGCCTGAAGATGCACAGAACTACTCACCAAAATTATAGTTGTGCTCACAAAATGTTCCCCCAAACCCTGGTGGACAGCGGCAGCCAGGATAGCTCGTGCTGTAGAACCCTCCATTCAGACAGAAGCACACATCTTGGCCTGCATGCAAGAGCGCAGTAGTACACACAATTAATTGACTATTCACAATACAATATATAATATTATATTGAATTCAATTGTGCATTTCAACTGTTGCTGAATAGTATGATGAACCCCAACCAGGGAGAAACAGCTGTCTGTGGCTCTACCATCTTTTGTTTGGGATGACTGGGGAGGCGATCACTGGTTCCCAGTCAATAGGGCGGAGTTACCAACCCCAGCTTGTTAACACTGTTTCAGTGTAGCAGGCTGGTTTGGGGTAATAGTACCAGTGACTATAGTCATTCAAGTATCCCCTCAGAGTGTGATACTCGTCAATCTCCTCCTCAATCAAGCGTACCAGTGATTATAGTCATTCATAAAATACACAGAGTACCGCACCATAGGGCCGTACCATCCTAAAAGTGTAGTACATCTGATTATGTATCCTATTATACATTTTGGCGGCAAATGTTAATTATAATGAATGGCACAAATTTACACTATAGTACAGGCATAAATAGTTTTATAAATAGTTTTATAAATAGTTTATGCTGCAAGAAAGCATGCATCAAGGTATGAGAAGAACACTGTAGCCATGTACTTGCCTCTCAGCTCCGAACAGTCAGGGCCTGCATAGTAGGGCTGACACAAGCAGGTGCCACTGCCGTAGTCACATTGTCCACCATTCTGACACTGGTAGCCTCCACATGACAGTGATGAGTTGTCTGGCTCACTTCCACTGCCAGGACAAGTGTTGTTGCACGTGCCATTAGAGCAGTGCTCACAAGGTGAGGATGTGGAGTAGTTTGGTGTTGGGCCTACGTTTGGAGGATACAAGGCATGCACCTGTGATGTACGTACATCATTACATCCCTCCAAGAGCTGTATGATAGATATTATGCATCTGCATACCTAACAGGATGCCTTCTTTGGCATGTTATATACACAGTTTGAATTGATGAGCATTTCCTTTCAGTTATGTGCGTACGTATGTATGTATGTCTAAGTGATGCAAGTGAAGGTGCCAGCCACTACACAATTGCTTTTTAGCCACCAGATTCACTAGCGATCACTGCATCTTGCCTTCCTGTTCACTGCATGCAACAGTCGCACATATATGGAGGTAGGTCACAACAGCTGGCCTCACTGGTGTAATATCCATTGGAGTACTGGCAGAGTGATCCATAGTAGTCTGGAGTGCAAATGCAAGAAACTCCAGTGAAGGTTCCTCCATGCAGGCAATACGGACAGCTCTCATAGGGTCCTGCAGGTGAAACATAAGAGGTCAACTAGCTCCCCAGCCATGACACAATGAAAATACAACGGGAATAAGATTGACTGGGACTGTTGAATATTCTGTGTTGCCCTGCCAAACAAATACATACTATACGGGACACTCTGCTTAGCTCTATGCAGCTGGAATGGATGGATACAGCTTGTGTGAATTATAGAATACATGAATGGAGTGAGATGTGGCACCTGTCTGTTCACACTGCACTCCCTAGTATTAAACATGCACCATGCACTAGACTGTGTGTCCTGCCCTCCTGTCTGTGTGTCTTCTCCCTACCTAGCATCTCATCGCAGTACTGTCCAGTGTATCCTGCGTAGCAGTAACACCCTCCATAGTAATCACAGTATCCTCCACTTGCGTTACAAGGACATGCTAATACTTCACAGTACTGTCCAGTGTATCCTTGGTAGCAAATGCAGCCTCCATAGTCATCACAGTATCCTCCTCTTAAGTTACAGGGACATGCTGCATGGAATAATCATTTAGGCAAGGCTGACCAAAGTGTAGATCACCAGAGGGAGTGAGTGAGTGAGTGATGGGAGAGACAACACAATGAATTGTGCATGGGAAGAGTGGTGGCCTCCACCTTACACCAGCCGATATGCAGAGAATACTGTGGACTGCCCTAACAGTGCGTGCACTTTGCCTATAGATCAGATATGTCTCTTTGTGCACTGAAACACATAAGCTAATGATATGTGGTAGCACGCGTATATACGTAGCTCTGACAGGGGATGGGACTTACATGGCTATACATCATTATTGTGTGGGCTGGGAGAAGGAACATGTCACTGTAAAGTATTGCTGACCACTTCCTCCCCCCACACACCGGCCCGTGACATTGATAATGCTCTTGTATTGTGCATGTGTTCAGTTATCAAGTACTTACACACTAGAGTGGTCTGCATGTGGGGTACCTACTCAGTAACAGGATGATAAAGTGTGCACAGTTCAATAATTATACAATGTGACTATTAGTAGGCCAAATCATGCACTCTATCTCAGCTTACACAATGGCTGTTCACAGTACTGCCCAGTGTATTCAGGAGGGCACACACAGGTGCTGCTGTTGGTGATGCAAGAGCCACCATTCTGACAGGGGCAGGCTAGATTGGAGAGGAAGAAGAGGACAGTGCTTGAAGAATAAATCACATGTAACGTATATATCAAGTCAGTTCAGTTCAACACTCACTGCACACTACATAGCTCACACTAGTGATGCCGCTACAGACATGCACTCAAGTCATGATATTGTTATGCATTTCACTCACTTGGGCAATTGAAGGAAGAAGGCAGGCATATCATGTCCCTGCTTGCTTCTCTGTACATATGGCGTTGAATGTCTTGTGTGTTGACATCAACTGTCCCACCCCAGGCATACAGGAAGTATACACACTGGTCCAGTGGCACGTCATTTGAGTCACTTGTCACCCTCTGTCGACTAAAGATGACACTGGTCACATCACTCTCATAAAATGCTGAGGCAAAAATTAAATCCTGTGATTCATCAGCTGGAGGACGTGATCGATAATTTCCAATGTACCTGAGGGGCAATGTTGTACATGTGTACGTTCAGCACGATCACTACGTTCATTGGCCATTGACCATTGCTGTAGTGTGTTAATGGTCTCTGCTACAGACTCACCCGTCATACACAAATGAATCATTACCACTGCTAGCACCAACGACCACGTCTGAATTGGGCTACAGGTGACGGTGAGGAGTTGGAGGAGCAGAGGTGGCGTATCTGTGTGGTGTGCATTTTGAATATCTAAATTTGCTTGCATATACAGATGACTTACCATGAGCTGATCAAGAGAGAAGCCAATGCCCACCCAGCCAGTGGTCATGGCTTGCAAGGTGAATGTGATGGTATCTCCTCTGACTGAATATGCCACATGGTACTCACCATTTGATGCGGATCTACTTCCAAAGCACACGTCTGCAAGTACAAGCACAAAACATGTACTAGACCAATGTGTGCATGTCTATCAGACGTCACCATCGACGTATTTAGTAATGTACACTGTTGTAAATGGTGTCTCCTATCTTAATGTATGTATTAGGTATGCATTTCAAGTGACTGAAGGCCATGGATAGGCTTATTTCAATTAAGGCATTAAATATGACAGTGTACCCAATGGTGACCTGGAGTGCATATAAGTGAGAAGCCGTATAGGTCACTGTTGCCGCATTCTTCTTTTCACATGTATATCCTTCTTCTTCTTCCCAACCACGACACAGTGCACCTATGGACTCCAGCCATATATGAGGACGTGTGGAGACATCCAATGTCAATCGGATTTGCACAGCATTGGGGGAAATTGAGTTTGTGTTTTACTGTGTATAGACATACCCCAATGCTGCCATTTTGTTTCACAGCCATATCTGTAGCTATAGCCAAACCGCACCCACATGTGCATCCCACCCACCCTCCTGTCTGCATGCCTTCTCCCCACCTGTCTCATCACAGTACTGCCCAGTGTATCCTGGGTAGCAAATGCACCTTCCATATTCATCACAGTATCCTCCATTTCGGTTACAAGGACATGCTGCAAGGAGGAAGGGTAAATTCATGGTGGTTTGGCTGAAAGCAGGCTGTTATGCAAAGCAATGCCACAGATCAGCCAGGCTGGATTAGAAGGAGAACAGTGGTGAACAGAATGCCACCATGCCGTGGATCATTAGAATTAGTGAGCTAGATTAAGCAAGGACACACATGCAGTTAGAACATGCAACTACAATATTTTTGAGAACCAAACATGTGTGTAGAAATTTTCACAGAAAGAGTTTGAACCACAAAGGGTCACAGATTTTCCCTTAAATGCTACAGTGGTACACAGGGTTCTACAAGTGGCAAGTGGGCATTAAGATTTGCATGTACAGGCGGTGGGACTTACACGGCTTTACATCATTATTGTGTGGGCTGGGAGAAGGAGCAGAGTGTTGCTGACCACTTCCTCCCCCCACACACCGGCCCGTGACATTGATAATGCTCTTGAACTACATGTGTTCAGTTATAAAGTACTTACACACCAGAGTGGTCTGCATGCAGGGTACCTACTCAGTAACAGGATGATAAAGTGTGCAAAGTTCAATAATTATACAATGTGACTATTAGTATGCCAAATCATGCGCTCTATCTCAGCTTACACAATGGCTGTTCACAGTACGGCCCAGTGTATTCAGGAGGACACACACAGGTGCTGGTGTTGTCGATGCAAGAGCCACCATTCTGACAGGGGCAGGCTAGATTGGAGAGGAAGAAGAGGACAGTGCTTGAAGAATAAATCACATGTACAGTATATATCAGTTTAATTCAACAGGATGGCACACACACACATATACACACAATGGCCATTAGGGCCACCATTCATGTAGACACAGAGCAGTGGAAGAGCCACCTTGACTGGCTTGCACTGTGCACAAATGCATGCTACGCTGTAGGCTATTAGTGTGTGGTACACCCACTAATGAACTCCTGGCAATACCGGCCTGTCAAACCAGGTGGACAGACACAGCTTCCCGTGTCAGTGTCACAGGTGGAGTTGTAGAAGCAGTAGTAGTCTCCACAGGGGGGGAGGAAGGCTGGGGGGCAGAAATAGGGATAATGGACAATGCCAGCCAATGCTACTGATGAAGCTCAACTAATCACTTACACACTGCAAGGAGGACGACTGTGAAACCAGTACTGTGCTGCCCGCAGCAGGCAAACACCATGTATGTAGGTGTTTCCATCACTTACTTGTATTGCACGTCTCCCCACTGAAGCCATAAGGACAGTAGCACACACCAGAGTAGCAGGTACCACCATTCTCACACGGAAGGGGGCCTGGAGAAGGGGCAAGGCAGAGACAAGGTAATGTCTTCTGGTTGCTTAGCAACTAAGTACATAACCATATGATAATAAGGTTTGTATACCGTGCGATAGTTGTCCCACTCGTCTGTACGTACTACATATGCACTTCATGAGGACTTACACAACTCCTCAGCACAGTTCCGTCCCGTGTATCCAGGAGGACACACACAGTTGCGGCCATCGGTGATACAAGTGCCACCGTTTGCACAGCAGACTGAAATTGAATTGGAGGGAGAGCAGTTTTGAATCAACTGGAGAACAGCACTGAGGAAATGCAGTCAGTATCCACAGAGGAGTGAAATTGTGATGCCTGGGGAATAGTTACGTATTCCACTTCAAACTGAAGGGTTTAATAGTTCTCTGAAAGCACCTTGAAATGGGCTAAGAGTTTTGCCCAACACATTTCAAAGCTGGTATCAGAGTACCACTCAACCTTTGTGTCAGGGGCAACATGCACACCAGGTAGGACCTGCATCAAGTCTACTTGTATGTGTAGATACAGACTAATCCTGTTGAGAACAATACTGAATGAATATAATGACAGCCATCTTTAATGCCACAGGTTTGTTAGAGGTGTTTATCTGTATTGTGTACTTTTGAGTTCAAAATGTGTAAATCACAGAATTGCTTGCAACTTGAGCATTCACAACACACAGACAGACAGTGGTACAAATTGGCTGTAGAGTGCACTTACAGTTGATATCACAATCAAACTGGATCGGATCAGAACTTATCCATCTGTTGAGCCCAGGATCACCAATGGTGTAGTTTGCATAGAATGGACCAAAGCCAAAGTACAGATACAGAACACGGTCAAAGTCTTCATCAGTAACATCTGAAGTCACCAAAGGTCGTGAGAATGTCACGAAAGACAAATTTGTCACAGGATCTACATATCTGTTCAGCAGAACTGCGTCCTGAACTTCATCTTGAACTAGTACCCCTGTACTGTTTAGATAGCTGCAGAGGAAGAGTTACGTAATACACAAAAGACCAAGAGCAAGTAGCACCAATGTCAACCATTGCCACACGAGATGGGTCTGTGCAGATGGTGTGTCAAGGGCATGCAGCAGCAACACAGTGTGTTTGTGGAGCACACACTCACCCATCAAAGAAGAAATTTCCTGGGGCAGAGATGACAACAGTCGACAGCTGTTAGCAGAGAAGACAAAAGTAACAGCTTACATCGCATTACGAGCAAGAAGGGGCATGTGAGGAAGACAGTGACAGCCATGCATGTTCACAGCAGGTACCCTCCATGTGTTGCTAATCAGATGCCGCCCCATCGGAAACACACCAAATAGTCAGCAATACTTATACAATGTATTATGTGTGTACAATGTATATGTGTGTATACATAATGTTATACATTATTGGCAGCAGAAGGTGTACCAATTAGTGCACATGGTAAACTGACTACAAGTGGATTTATACCACCAGAAGTGGAAGTCCCAATGCCAATCCATCCATCTGCTGGTCCAAACATGGTAAAGGTGATGTCGCTCACAGTCACAGACCAGTACACAGTCCAGTTGGTACCCAGGAAAGTGTAGCTGCCATCACAGGTGGCTGCGCATGAAAGAGGACACATGCAGTAACCCAACAGAGATAGTACCTGAATTATGTAAATTGACTGCAGCTCTAAGCTCGATCTTAAAAATGTATGTAAGTAAAATTGAAAGACTGCAGCTCCTTTGTTAGAATGTTAGCGATATCAACAAGCGAATGCCACCATTGTACAGTAAGTCCTACATTGTACATACTTCCTGCCGGATCACATACAGTATATGTAAACATTTACACAACGCAGACCAGTCACTAGTAGTCACCTGTTCCATTGTACTTTTCACAGTGTGCTCCTGTGTAGCCTTGTGAGCAGACACAGCTCCCATTCACAGCATCAAATTGGCCTCCATTCAAGCAGAAGCAGGGCTGGTCTACAGGTGCGCAGAGCATACCATATTGGGCAGTACATGGTACTACCACACTTTGTACAGTAAGTAGCTGCATCATTCCTGTATTGTGCAGCTGTGCACCTGCAGCTGTGTCATTCTTGTATTGTACATGTGCATATGACACAGATGCAATAAGAGTTAAAGCAACACTCTGGACTCCCAAACTAACCCACTACGTTCTCGCAGTACCGTCCGGTGTAGGGATGTCGGCACAAACAAGTCCTAGTGTAGTCATTGCACACATGGGACCCCCCGTTGTAGCAGGTTGAGTTGCCACAGGGCCGCACATACTGTGCCAGGTCTGCATGCAGAGACATCAGGGATGCAATTACACACCACAGGAGCATTCGTACGTATGTGCAAGCACGTCTCTGTCCCAGAACAACATACCTGTTTCACAGTACCTCCCACTGTACTCTTGTGGACAAGTGCAGTAACCGTTGAAAGGCCCACTGCTGTAACTATATTCCACGCAAAACCCACCGTTCATGCACTCCCTTGCACCTGCAAAGAACGCCAGTCACACGTGTACTAGGAATGGCACGTGAAGTGTCGGATGTTGGCACCAGCTGATGCAGCTCATGTCACCCACACAGGGATCACAGCTTGTCACTCACAGGGTGTGATGATGTAACTCACAATGTCACATGTCACTCATGATGTCACATGTCACTCATGACCTCACATGTCACTCACAGGCATGGTGTTGGGAACAGTCCTCTCCAAAGAAGGGGTAGCTGCAGTTGCAGAGTCCATCCTGACAACTCCCTCCATTTACACAAGTGACACTGCCACAGTCTGTCACTGTAAGGACGTACAAGGAAGGTGCATGGGTGCACTAGTGGACACATGCAGGTGAGAGGAGACTCACAAAATGTGTCAACATTCTAGTGTTAGCACACGCACACATCTGTCTCACACTGTGTGACACATGCCAACCATGCAGCTGCAGCATTTACAAAGAAAAGACGATGCCAACCTACTCACTTGGAAGCTGTTGTCTGCAGTCATCCCCAGTGAATGGAGGCCTACACAGACACACACTTGTACCATTCATGTAGTCACAGCTCCCATTGTTAAAGCATATCACGTTGGAAGAACAGTTTGCTGCATTGAGTGAGAGCAGATGGACAAGCTTGTTTTGTACCACCACATTCTGAAAGTGAAGCGAAGATGCCTCACCAAATGCATTAGCTTGGACTTACAAATGTCACAGTTGGGTCCAACGCGTCCACCGTAACAGTAGCATGCTCCATTTGAACAGTAGCTCCCTTCTGGGCATGTCATATTGTCAATGTCACCTTTGAAGATTTCATAGTGTGTGAGAGGCAGGGGGGCATTCCAACACATTCTACGTGACACCGTCACTTGTGTATCTGTTACTGTCACTGTCACTCACAGACATCATACTCGCAGTGTTCTCCAAAGTAGCCATCGTAACACTCGCAGGTCCTATTGCTGCTGTTGTCATACGAGTAGTACCCGTTCAAACAATAAGACTCTGCACAATACAAACATGGCTGGCAGGTTAGTGGCTCAGAGGGACATTGTACACAACCACAACAACTGCCAACACACCTAAGTACATACGTATGTACGTATATACGTACTACTAAATACTATACGGGGGGTGCGGGTGGCCTGGCAGTTCCAAGTCAAGACCAGAGATTGGGAGCCATGGGATGGCAGGGGCTCACCTCCAAGGCAGTGAAAAAAAAGTGGCACCCCCCTAACAACAACAATTGAACAATTGAACAATAAACAGATTGACTGTTCATGTGTGTATTCGTGTCCCGATTGTATATGATTTGTGTGCATGTGTGTATGTACATAATCACTGGGCGCCTGGAAGAGTAGCCTTCAGGCTAAAGGCCACCCCAGTTAAAATAAGAATCTTTACCTTTTACCCTATATACGTATGTGGTACTGTACATGTATGTACTGTGTTCTGTTACATAGTAGTAGTACGTACATACACAAACACACAGGAACCTACATGTATGAACATTGTACATACTTCTGTACACTCTTGAAATGCATACACCACTCAGCCTACCGCCATCTCTGTAGTAGCATCCAGGCCCCTCCCATCCGTCATAGCAGACACATTCACCGCCAGTGGACTGGTTGCAGTAGCCGTAAGAGCAGTAGCGGTACTGGCATGGATCTCTGGACTCTGCAACCAGGATGGAAAGCAAACACATGATGGTTGCCACTGTGAATGGATGGTGCTTGTCTCCCAGGCACATCATCTTACCGTACTGGCAGCGATCACCATAGTAGGGACTACTGCAGTTACAGTTGTGCATCCAGGACCCGTCCTCATTCACAGTCGTGAAACAGTAGCCTCTGCCATTGCAGCCACACACTGTGGTAGACACAGTAAAGTCCAATAGGATTTGATCAAGTATGACAGAATTTAGGTTGTCACATTGTGTGACATTGATTAGACATAAACTCCATTGCAATTGGTCTGCTGAACACACTGCACCTACTTTTACACAAATTGCTACTTACGTACGTACCTTCCCCGACAAAGACCTCACAGTAAGGACCACCATACCCTCCTTGACAAAAGCAGCGATCGTTGCTGAAGTAGCCTCCATTCAGACAGGAACATCCTACAACGATACCAGCAGAGCACAGGCTACCAGCTCAGCACATTGTGGCCATGCACACCGGCACAGGGCGGCCTGCTCCTCGAGTTCAGGAGGCATGCAGCAGCTTACGCAGATACTGTCTGTAGTCCATTTCACAGAACGAGCCACTGAAACCCTCTGGACAGTAGCAGCCAGAATAGTTGCTGTAGAAGCCTCCATTCTGACAGAAGCACACATCTCTCCCTGAGTGATGTGATCACAGTGGCACAACATATGACATCTTATGTACACTCATATCATATCAGTGCGAAGCTGTACCTCAATAGGACTCAAGCTTGCACGAACATGCATGCCTCCATACCATCTTACCATTGAACTCTGTGCAGTTTGGTCCAGAGTAATACTCCTTGCACATACAGTATAGCTCACTGCCATTGGAGCATTGTCCACCGTGGTAACAGGAGTGCTGCCCGCAGGGAGTGGATGGCCCCTCCAGGTCTACAGACAAGCATGCACCGTGCAGGAGGTGCAGTCTCTCATGTGACTTGTCTATCACAGTGTAGCTGAACTGAACTAAAATAACTCAGCGTCTGTGCAACCTAACTTCCTGGAACATGGCACACTACAACTATCTCCATAGCATGCATGTACACATGTAATCAAGTAACATCTGCCACTCTCAAGCAGTTGACCATCTGTGATGAGTGAGCTTTACCTCACTGTGCACTCACCTTGACTGCCTCCTGTGTAGAAACACACCTCTTCACTGTAATAGGTGTACCGAGAGTGGATAGATTCCACTCTCACTGAGGCACAGTAGTAGGTGGACGGTGCAAGGTCTTCCAATAGAAATGCATTGTTCACAGTGGTGACATAATTGTAGCTGTAACTGTAGCTGTTGCTGTTCAAGCGAACTCTGTACCAGACCCCAATAATATCTTCATATCCTGGTGGGTCTTCCCAAGTCAGGATTACATCACGATTTGACTCCCCTGACAGAGTTGCACTCACATTCACTGGTGTGTCGTAGTAGTCTACACATGTGGAGAGGATGGAACATTTGCCGAGTTGAGTAGGCCATGTGGCAGTAATGTCTGTCTGATGAGGGGGTGGGGCTTTCCTTGCATGCACTACATGTGTGTGCATGCATTAAGGCACTTGGCTCACCGAGTTGGACTTGCTCGCAGAACCGACCACCTATTCTACTGTTGTTGTTGCACTGACAATTGTTGTTCTCACAGACTCCATTGATGCAAGGAGATTGACTACAAAAGTCCACATCTGCAGTGGAAACATATCATGTAGTTGTTACTATTTTAAACCACTAGAAGGACCAGGTTGCTCACTGCATACCTTGTGTCGCATTGCATGTGTACGTATAGGAGTATGAGTATGAGTAGTTGTAGTTGTAGGAGTCATGGTCAAATTGGCAGGTTTCAGACGGCAGACACAGTTTATCTCCACACTGGTGAAGCCCACCTGAAAGAAGGGAAGGTCAAGAAATTGCTGCTTGAATCAAGTACAGTCAATAAGACCTGACGGAGCAGTGCTGTGTGTTGCAATACACTCCCATGGAGGTGTGGGTGGGTCATACTGCATGAAATTCTATGGAATTTGTGATGTAAACTCCAGACATTGACATTGGAAATGGACACAGTTGGCAAGAGTGTGACTGCTCAAAAGGAGTGACCAGCTATTGTGCATGAAATGAGGAGGAGTTCATGGCAGCTTGTGCAAGAGGATGTCTCCATTGACTGTGTACATAGCAGTGTACAGAGATGGCATATCAAGACATGGTCATGTGGTCAGCAGTCTGTAGGCACACTGCAGTAGGTGGCACACTCCTACATGTACCTCTTGTCACACGACACTGTGTCACACAGTTCCTGTTAGCCCACAAGTGTCACTCACTTGTGAGAGAGTCACAACGCTCTCCTTCATAAAGAGGATGACAGACACAGGTTGCTGATGCATAGTCACAAGTGCCATTGTAGCATTCTCCACAGGGATAGGCCAAGTCTGTTGGGCAAGTGTGTACAGGAGGGAGGGTGGGGTGAGGGGGAGGGAGGGGAGAGAAAAGGGGAGGAAGGAGAGAGGAGGGGAGTAAGTGGGGGAGGGAGAGAGTATACCTTGCTCACCAGGACACCTATGCAGCAAACATGCACATTTGTTTCATCACATACGTACCAGGGGTCGAATAGATGGCCATTTCACAGTACAGCCCACTGTACCCTGGAAGACACTGGCAGTAGCCTCCTACATAGGTTCCTCCATTCAGGCAGAACGGGCAGTAAACAGGAGGGGGTGTGGTTGGTACAGAAGTGGATGCCGATGATTCGAATCCAGTAGGTCTTGAATTTGTGTGAATGATTGTGGTAGATCCAGTAGGGGGCAAGGCTGGTGGGAGTAGCCAATGGACACAATTGAGACACGGACAAAAACAACATTGTTCATGAAGTACGCAGAACTGAGCTACGTATGAGGTACATGACAGAATCAGTGACAAAGTCAGTGACAGCTTGTCACCTGTACGTTTTGCCATAAAGGTTAATGTCAACTGTGTAGGTCCAGTTCATGTATAGAGGCAAGTATGTGTAGGAGAGCAAACAAATTATCCCTAGAAAGTTACGTAAATATTTCCTGTATAATAGTTGAATAAATGTATTATAAGATGTACTGATGCAGTCTCCTGCCTATGCCTATCTGGACATATATGCACATGGAGACCATGTTTGTGCAATGTGTTCTTACGAACAGCAACTTATAGATGCACAGCTATATCTGCACAGATGAGTTCTGAGAGAACACACAACCTGCGTAATATATAGTTAGCCTATAGCCTATATTAAAGTGTATATGTACACATGTTTGTGTATGACTCACTACTACTTTGCGCTGTTGCTCCATCTGCGGTTCAGAGAATGGAAAAATCGTCATGTAACAACTGCATCAGCACACACTTCATTCACATACACATACAGCTGGAGTAAGGCGCTAGCAGATGAAAAGGGAACAGTATCTTAGATCTGCAACGATCGAAACGAGAAGAAAGACTTTATATTTAATACGACCGCTGGACGGGCTGCCGCTGCACTTCAGTCGGTTTGGACGAAACACTCAAGGCACCTCCAGACCACTTTGCTAACAACCCACACGCAAATCGCTGAGCACTGACCGCGCGCTGTATGGCAGCGGACAGGCATCGCTATATACCCGCTAGTCCATACTTGTGTCTCTTTGTTCCTGCTCGCCGACTAACAGGACAGCATCAAAACGGAACATGCAGTACATACGCCAAGTCGAAGAACTGCCGCATCGATCGGCAGCTACGGCATGCAGGGCTACAGGACCTAACGTTCGTACTTATTTCGGTGCTGATTTGGGTGGTCGATTTGGTACTTACCGAACGCGAAGGAGCAGGCGAGAAGGATACCCAAAGCCAATACCGCCATACTGCGATCGATCGCTAGATCAACTTAGCGAGCGAGGCGGTAGCTGGTTGATTGCACTGTGCACACGGCACTTTATAGGTTTGTGGGCACGTGTGAACCCCAAGGGGATATGACACTACGCACTACAGCGGATGCTATGGTGTGTGAGGGTGGTAATTGTATTCTTAACTTCATTCAACTAACCTCGCCGGTGTATATATACTGTGCATTGTGGCTTTGGTATCATGTGGACTGCTTGTAGGTTATCATCTTACAGCTTGCATCTGTAATAACCATAGCTATAGATAGCAATGACACTATGATGTGTTAGCTCTTGTGACCATCAGACAATGACAGATGGGAGTGACTTGTGCAATGGCATCCAAGGCAGACAGAGCGGCTACACATGAAGTGGTGCAGTGCCTCTTCACAGGTCACCTGGCAACAGCCTTCGATCAGACAATTCAATCTTTGTGGTGGTGGTTGCATGCTATAGAATGTGTGGTTCCATGGAGTCCCAGTAACAATTCGTGACTTACGTCAAAAGAAAAATTGTCAACTCTTATTTTGGGAAGAATATGCATATGGGTTTGGGGGGAGGAAGAGGAGGAGGCTGGAGGCTGGAGATACAAAGCTTTCACTTTGTTCACATGGTCACAAATTTATGAGGAGAGTGAAGTTCTATGCAGTCGCCATAGCCCTCCTACATACTCCCCCCCCCCCCTACCCCATCCACTGCTGCACATTGTGGAGTCCATCTATGTACATATTTACCCCAATCGGCATATATATAATAGTTATAGCTGTGAGTATAAACTAAAATTATAATGGCTTTATTCCATACTATGGAAACATTTCATAGATGCAAATTACTCTTCCTGAAGTCAAGGCTGCATGTTTTATCTATGCATATGTGCTATATACATTTACATAGCTGCTATAAATATTTGTGACACATGTCAAATGTACGTAGCCTTGACCACACACTTCAACCACATGCATTCCTTGTATTGCCTGCCTCACACTCATGCATTCCTTGTGTTGCCTTACACTCCGCCTACCTAGCAGCATGTGGAATTAGTGTGTACACATGACCAAGGTCTGTTAAAAATGCAGAGGCATGTATAAATTCCCATACCGGGCTATTGAGCCATCTCCACCACTTGTACCACAGTATATTATCTGTAATAAAGAAGACAGCCATAGGTCAAACAAAACCTGATGGCTTCTGGGGTGTCAGTCATACATATCACAAAAGATACAAGAGCGATCTGT
Source organism: Aplysina aerophoba (assembly GCA_949841015.1). Lineage (NCBI taxonomy): Eukaryota > Metazoa > Porifera > Demospongiae > Verongiida > Aplysinidae > Aplysina > Aplysina aerophoba. The sequence goes on along the minus strand of OX465047.1, from coordinate 5,383,184 downwards.
ATTCATGAAGTGACCAGCAGAAGCCAGTTTTGAACCCTACATATTACCTTTGAGCAACGTAGTCCTTCATTTTCAATATATATCATATGCACATACATATATACGTACATCATGGATGATACACTGATAACACTGAGGAAGTTCATGGACAGTAGAGACAACACCCATGTCTCTAATCCTGCTGCAAGAAACACCACATGCCATGTATATAGCACACATGCCTGGTTTCTTTGATCTATGTCTGCACTCTAGCATTAAATTCAGGTGTTAGTGTGGGAGCATTGAAGCACTCTAAAAGTGACTTCCTGCTCCATCACTCAATACCCGTATTGTGTTGCAATCATGACATATGACAATTTCTCTGTATGCTGTATGCGCACAACCTGTACTGACTGCACACAGTTGTGGACACACGGCAATGGAGGATGTACATTGCTCACCACATGAATCCATCACATGGTCAGTCATTCCCATATCTCCACTTACATATACCAACAGCTAGTTACAAAATTAGCCACACACGTATAATACATTGCGTAATTATGGTGTACACATGACTAACTCTCAGTGAAATGCGGAGGCATGTGAGACATAACGGCCAAACTTGTGAGCCACTTCCGCCACTATGTAGTCCTACACACAACAGTAATTCTTGGAATGGTGTGAATTACAGACTGAACTGTGGGCACACTACGTATGTTGTGTCTCAGTCTGATCTGAGGTCACTGTATTGCATCTGTACATATATAGCCATTGTGTGCATGAGGCTCAGCATGAGCCAATTCACTCCACATCCGCACACATCCCCATGAGTATTATAGTAAAGGAGTGGTAGGCTTTCTGTGCAGGAGAGATGAGTATACACACTTCACTGATCGCACACTTCTTTACCACAGCCACCTACATGGATGTATGGCCACCTCCCCTCTCCATGCAGCATGCATGTATGTATGTACACACATGTAATGTACACAGAGAACTTGAATCAACATTTCATGTATGTATCCTGCAGCTGCTATATACAAGAACTGATAGAAAGAGTCAAGGGCACCCAGAGAGGGGGGGAATTTAAAGCAGCGGATGAGGATGGGAAGTTGGCAATGATCTTGGATGGCGCGTGCAAAGAAAGAAGAGTGGGGATGGCGATCAGAAAGATGTGGAAGAAGAGATTTGTGTGACGGTCAACAATTCTCAGTGAACTTATTTGTGTGTGTTTTTCTTGAACAGTGCCTCATGGGGAGCAATCCCTAGTGCTTGTTTTGTACGTTGCACATGTGCACTCAAATATGCATAATAATAATAATAATAGTAATAATAATAATAATATACATGTGTAACAATACTGAACGATAGTCCTGTGCCTATTTGTACTGACCATATTTTCTATACGTATATAGAACCTATGTCATCAGTATGTGCAGGAATGTGGAGTCCTGTTGCACAATATGAGAAAAACATGGTGCAATGGCGTATCACTATAGGTGTGACATGGCAACACCACAGCATCACGGGTATGCTGCCATAAGTTGATGGAGAACTGCAAAACATATGACGAGCAACAGCAACGCAAGAACACTCAACAGGACATGACTCGCACGTGCTTGTACACCAAGATTCTACACTCATGAACAGTACTGCGTATGTGTGTGCGTGCGTGTGTGTGTGTGTGTGTGTGTGTGTGTGTGTGTGTGTGTGTGTGTATGTGTGTGTGTGCGTGTGTGTGTGCGTGTGTGTTGTAGTGAGAAAGCCCCCATTATACTGACTTCATTTCAGCTGTTGCTGCAATCACCAAGTAAACTGTATATGCACCGATGCATACATACCGTGTGTGTGTGTATATACCATATAGCTTGATGTAATGCACACTGAATTTATGCAGTAAGCCGTGGCGGCACTCCTGTACCACATGCCTGGTCTGCACTTAACACAAGGAAGTGCACTGAAGGTATGTACATATGTGACATTGGGCAATGTCTTTAACATGATATAGTCAGAGAAGGATTACTGCAACCAGAGTTGTACAAGAATGAAGTGCACGTACACACATTAACATATCCACATTTCATATATACACATACGTATATATCCATATCTCAGGTAGGGTCCATGAATAATGCTTCTTTGATATCTTCCTAATCACACCATATCATCCTTGCTTCTATATAATTATGCTATATACGTACATTGTAACCTGGTCTACTCTTATCTCTATACATACATTACTATTTACGTAGGCTAAATGTAATCATGGATATACCTACTGTGGAAGTAGGAATGAGCTACAGGATTTTGCAAAGTGGTTGTCGCAAATATCATCCAACTCACAACTCACCTTCGACCTTGCTTTATGGCGCTAACCACCAAAGGTTCAGGGTTGAGTAGTGAGTCAAACGACACTCGCGACAACCATTTTCCAAAACCTAAATGTCAATGGTAGCTAGTGTGTGTGAAACACTTGACATAACAGCATCATCTACGTAGCCATAACAGCTAGGAATGAGCTAGCTGAAAGGAAGCTACATATTGGTTACAGGTACGTATAGGAAATTCCGTGTATCCTGGCCACCGCCGCAAGCCACTGCACCTACCTGCACGTGCACATTCCAGTACTACACTACTAGAACAGCTGGTACTAGACTGTTGAGTAGTAAGTCACGCTCCTGCTTAGCATGCACATGTATGGCAGGATGTTCTGTCTTAGGTGTCGAATGCTGAAAATCCGGCACTGTCTGTACCCAACAAGATGGACTTGATGTGGGCAGGGGGCTCTCTTGTGGTCTGCAAATTAAACCAGCAAAGCTGCTTTAAACACAAGATGCCAAATGGCTCTATAAACTAGAGTATTACCAAGCACCAGAGATGCAGGACACACACACACACACACACACACACACA
>OX465047.1:5327789-5375289 GCA_949841015.1 Aplysina aerophoba | reverse complement strand
AGCACCCTCAGTGGATGTACCTGCACGCTGAAGAGAAGCACAACCCGGACATTAACTCATGTTGCAATAGCACCATAATCATGCTTAAAGGAGGTGCTGCCACTGCATGGACAAAACTAACCTCAATGTCTTCTTTAGGGTGTGAGCAAATACTCTTCACTGGTTCTGGAAAAAAACATAAAAATTTTGGTATGTTTAGGAGGGGAAGGAGGGGCATGTTATGGGGATATTTAAAATTTGTACAATGTAACATACTGTAGATCCCTAGGCACACACCTCCTTCTGTGCTCTGCTTTACATTCTTGGAAGCAGTTGCTGAGACGTCATCAGGCGACCACCTCAGTAGCAGGTACTCCCTCAATCTATGTGGCTCTGCGATGAATACACCAAACACATTAAGCAATACTTGGCAAGCCATGACCAAGCACTGTTCTTGAACATCACAAGGCACCATTTGTATGTCCTAAAACCAGGTATACCAAACTGGAGTAATGTCATTGAAGTATCTCACACCAGTTTCATACATATAGCACTGCAGATGCCTTCGGTTCACACCTATTCTCGCCAGTCTTGCTTTCTTCTGTCCCTCATCACCAAGCCATCTGTCTGTCAGTGGATGGGAGGCAGGTCCTACCAGAGTCTTGTACAGACATGGCACACATCCCACAGGGACAGTGTGTTGCTGTGATGGTGGCAGAGGGGGAGAGGGGGCAGAGGGGAGAGAGGGGGCAGAGGGGGGAGAGGGGGCAGAGGGGGGAGAGGGGGCAGAGGGGAGAGAGGGGGCAGAGGGGGGAGAGGGGGCAGAGGGGGCAGAGGCGGCAGAGGGGGGAGAGGGGGGAGAGGGGGCAAAAAGGCACCACTGACTCTGGTGAATGGCACAGCATTACACACATATGGTGGAACGCTAGCACAGAAAGTCTCTCAGTGCATGTGTGATCTCTAATATTGCTCAGTCTCTGACACGAACATGAACTCACGGATATGGCAATGAGCCACTGCTACATGCATGTGCCATGGGCAACTTGTACACACACACGTGTATACAGACACCTCCCGGGATGCAATGCTTTCTGTTATGTTAGACCTAAACAAAGCTCACTCTGATCTTCTTTGACGCTGGCACATGATATGGCCTGGCCCACGTGCAGACCCTGGTGGGCTTGTGGAGGTAGACAGTGCCTCCACTGTTGTGGCCCACGGCAACCCAGTCCTGGGGGAGCTCAGGAGGGGCTGGGAGACTGTTAGAGCCTATGGATGGAAAGCAATGGAAGACCCCTGTAATAACACATACTCTGGCACAAAGGAGAGTACCATGCATGCTGGGAGCGCCATTGCCATTTTCTAACCAGTGTGGTGCTAGGTCACTGAGGTTGTGGTACAATTACTTTACAATTACAAGTTAATAAAAAGGTAAAACGTTCAATTACTGTCAAAAACTCATCAAATTACTTGATTCTTGAGCTTCGTCCTGCGTACTGACTTTTGAAGTGGATAAATCCGTGCTCTCAGTCTCGTCATCCATGTTTTTGTTGCGTAATTGTTGCGCGCGTGTGTGGCGCGGAAGGGGGGGAGATGTTGCGGGAATCACCCTTCACTGATTGGCATTATCACAGCGATTGGTCGAGCATTGCTTCAAACATTGATCTACGATTCAATAATCTGGTGAACGTAGCAACGAACACTTAGTAAGCTACGATGAAGTCGTGGTACTTTCTGTGCGTCTTAGCCTGTGTAATCCTTGCTGGTAGGTAGCTAGGTAGCAGCTACGCAAGCACATTCGCTTCGCAGCTGCTAAGCAACGACCAGAGTTGGCTGCAATGCGCCTTAGATGATGGAAGCATTTCTCCTGCCACAGGTTTAACCCAAAACTTCACTGGAAGTGGATATGAAAGCGGGAGTGGAAACTACCAGCACGATGGAGGTGCATACGTAGAGCTATATGCAGCTCTTGCCAGCTTCTTGTTCTCGGTAACGTGACTACATTGTTTCACCATTTGTTCCTGTCCCCGGCTGTGCAGTTGAGCCATGCGGAGCTGACGCCTGCTATAATGGAGGATACTGTGTCAACAACAGCACTTGTGTGTGCACGTCTGGATTTACCGGACATGACTGTTTGACATACAATGATACTGGCAAGTGCATCATGTATGCATGTATGTATGTGAGTGTGTGTTAAACAGGGAACATTGAAGCATTGAAAGACATGCAAATGTTCTGGTCCTAAATGGGCTGCAATAGTTCGATTTCTTTACTTTTTGTATCTCTCTTCTTTCTCACATCACTTACAACAACACACACACACACTCACAGCTGAAATGTGCAGCAATGGTGTGTGCCACTATGGCAGTAAGTGCCCACCGGGCTACAACTGCTCAGAAGATATCTCCTGTGAGTTACACGCTCAGTCATGACGCATGTACAAGAAACAGGGAACACCTTTCTGCACCTTGTTGAGTTGCATGACTATAAGTAGGTATATAGTTATTAGTTAGTATAATCTTTATAGGCATTCTTGTGTTGTAGTGACTCTTTCCATGTGTCCTTGTTGACTGCTCAGGCTACTTTGGCTGTCAGAACAATGGCAGCTGTTTTAATGGGATGTGTTTCTGCCCACCTGGGTATGGTGGGTAGAGTTGTGAATTGGGTGAGTCAATGAGTGTGTCACTGTCCGTGGCTTGTGTATGGGTCCACACAAGTAAACAGCACTATTTGTATTGTTTGCATGGCACTGTATGACATTGTATGTACGTATAGTGGTTAGCATGTTCTAATGCCCACATAAATTAACCCTTCCAATAATCAGAGGGTGAAGTCTGTGGAAATGGCTCTTGCTTCAATGGAGGGAGCTGTTTCAATGAGACCTGTCACTGTCCAGCAATGTTCACCGGAGAGCACTGCCAGTATGAATTGTGTGAGTTCCCTCACTGACAGACGAGAGTGCCTGCATGTGCGCATATGCATTCTAAGCACACAGTTTGAACTGCATGTTCTGTGTGGACAATAAGTGGTTTGTTTGCCTGATTGCCCTCTGTCTTAAGGTAATGTGCACTGTTTCAACAACGGCACATGTGCTGGAGATTTCTGCCACTGCCCTCCCGGGTTTGAAGGGAGGTACTGTGAGCAGGGTGAGTGTCTACATGTACGTACGTACACACTCTGCATGCTGTCCAGGGTGGGTCGGCACCTCTCGTGCAGTCAGTTGCTGGATACTGTGTTCAATACACTACATGTGCATGCAGTGTGAAGTTGCACATATATGCATGCATATACAGTATGCATATGTATGTATCTGCATTCTACCCTTCAGAGATGAGGCTGTGTGGCTATAGCTACTGTCACATTGGGGAGAGCTGTGTTGATGGGATGTGTGTTTGCGAAGCTGAATATTGGGGAGGTTCCTGTGAGCAGGCTCACTGTGAGTTTGCTGCATGAGATAGGGTTCATACCCAGTGTGGCCCACAGCTCCTCCTCCTGCCCAACAACATCCTCTGCACTCACTGGTGTGAAGGTTACAACTGCCCTAGCTATGGGAGCTGCCAGGATGGAAAGTGTGTCTGTCCGACTGGATATGACAATGGCACCATGTGTGATGAGTGTGAGTGTGAAATATATCACATGTACGTACACTGAGTGTACTGTATACATGAAATGTCATCTATCTGATGCACCATGCAGTGTAGCTAACTTGAGTTGTGTTCTCCACATGCATGCAGATGTGACAATATGTCCTGGGGGATTCCCCTGCTACCACAACGGCCAATGTGGCAACTCCTCCTGCACCTGTCCACACGACTACACAGGCCTGTACTGTGAAATGAAGCAATGTGAGAGTGTCCGTCCGTCTGTGTCCTTGAAGTGTCAGTACAACAGTACAACTGCCTGCCTCACACTCAGGTACCCCTCCCTGCTTGAACGGTGGCTTGTGCTACCACGACAAGTGCTGGTGTGACTACGGGTTCAGTGGAGCTCAGTGTGAGAGGCGTAAGTGAGACAGTTGACCATGCAGACAATGGTGGTAACTGTGTCAACGGCCAATGCCAATGCCCAGACGGGTTTGGTGGAATGTACTGTGAAGACCGTAAGCAGGAAGCAACACAGTGCTACATACATATAAGTTGACAGTATGAATTATACAAATACATACAGTATGATTGTACATGTACGTATGTGTACAGTCTCAGTCATGTATACTGTACAGTATGTACGTGAAGATGCTGCACATGGTGTGTATTGGTGCTGTATATATGTATGTAGTGGTGGGACACCAGTGTGGACATCACTACTGCTTGAACAATGGTGTCTGTGTGAAGGGGTCTTGCACTTGTCCACCTGGATTCACCGGATATTACTGTGAACAGGAGATCTGTGAGAGGCTGTACTGCTAGCACACACACACACACACACACACACACATACACACACACACACACACACACACACACACACACACACACACACACACACACACACACAGACACACACACACACACACATACACACACACACACACACACACAAACACACACACACACACGCACACACACACACACACACACACACACACACACACACACACACACACACACACAGTACCTCTGTACATTAGCAGGATGGCTTAACCTGTGAGCTGTATATACTTACTGTACTACCACATGTGCAGGTACACCTGACTGCGCCTACTATGGCCACTGCCATGCACAGACATGCTACTGCCCAAAGCTGCTGCAGAGTGTCAGTGGAGCTCAGTGTGATGATTGTAAGCATGTAGCTCACAACCTCTATGTACGTACATACATGTTGCATGTCTGCACGAGATCTGATGATACTACAGAATGTGCATGTGTTGTGTGTGTTATAACTAACACATCCCTGTATATGGCCATTTGTTACAACCTGTGTGCATCTACCTGCATTTTCAGACTACGGTACGGTGCATAGAAAACATGACGGTAATTCCTTTTGCCGGTTAGCGCTTTTCGTCGTTATCGCTCCTTTAATATACACAACAGTGATAAATGATAGGTTACAGTACAATACCGTTCTGTACAGTTATGGGTTGAAAGTGAATTTACAATAATATAGCTTAAACACACCCACTGCTACACAGTACAGCACAGTAGTACCGTCACAATAGTTATAATTGAGGTTGTAAGTATAATAGAAACAGCAATAATTGTTTAGATCCTCCCCTCGCTGATAGCAAGGTCCATTGGAGAATCACAGTTTTCTGCGCTGTTCCTGATGAAGTGCAGATGGGAGGAGCGGCCCCCTCTCAGGCACATGATCATCGATCGAAGAAGAGCAAATCCAATCCTACATCTGATCCAGTTGATCGTCCTGGAATACGGCTCTGATCTCTTGCTTGACAGAAGGGAGGCAAGACGCTTGTACATGGTTGTTGTCTCCTTACTCATGCCACCTTGTGTTGAGAAAATGAGTGGGGTGAAGGGACCATGCTCCACCTCACGAATGCGTTCTTCGTATGCCCTCTTCTTTTGCTGTTCACACCTCTTGTAGCATTTCGCCAGTGGGATGTCTCGGAAGCTCTTGGCAAAAGGGTTAAACACCTTTACATCAAAGAAGGCCCTTTGCTTCCGATCCCCCCAAAAACCGGTAGCTTGGATGTCTACCCTGGCGTCATCGGTGGTGATTGCACTACATAGCGCCATCTGTTCTCCCGACAATGTTTGAAGGGTTGGTTCCACAGCGACACCATGGCATACCTCTGTCATGAGGCTGGCTGTGATGTCCCTCAGCTCATTGTGCCTTATTATGGGAAAACCACCAGTTGGACAGCTCAAGGCATGCTCCACACCGAATGGCTTTCCGCATATACAGTGTGAGGCTAGGTCCTTCGGCTCCCATCCATATCTCAGACACAGAGCATCACGGAATGCACTCTTGTATAGGGTGAAGCCATGGTCCTGTATGGGCAGGACGGTTAGCCAGGTGGAGGCACCCTTTTCACAAGAGAGATCCAGGCACGGTTGAGAATGTAATGGTAGCTGTGATCGAATAGTATCTACGGCATCCTGCAGGATCATCCTGTCATCGCACACAACCTTCGTCTTGGCCTTAGCCTGATACGTTCTTGTTTCTGGTGACAAGACAGCCCTTTGCTGCAGAATTTGCTCCGTAAGGGGAGCAGTGATGGAGATGGAAGCCATGTACAGCGATGCAGGAATTGTAGTAGGATTCACTATGCCCAGACCCCCTAGCCGCACTGGTAGGGCAAGTAGGGCACGTTCCGTGTCACTAAAGGCTCCCTTTCCTGTTATGGCAGGCAGGAATTTGTACCTGATCACATCCTCAAGGGGCTGAAGAAGGCAAGGATCAATTGCAGTTGTCCGCATAAGATAGTTCCATTTGCTGGAAAGTCCATGGGTAAGTGCAGAATAAGCAGCTTGTGGTTGGCTTTCAGCAAATGTGGAAAGCTGTGTGATTTCTTCACTCCAGGCTCTGACCTTGGCACCAACCAGTTCATTGGTGAAGTCTTGGTCACCAATGGCTGATCCCAGATGCTCACGCCCACTTCTGCTTATCTGGATGCCTGTGTTGGAGAAACTGTCAACAGCTTTCTCATAACAGCCTTCCTTGACAACAATCCAGGTCTTGTTGGGATTGGGATAGTACCCAAATTTGGGACCTTCTGTCCTCAGCTTCTCCCACCACTGCTTCAAACCATCCAGTTTCCCCCCAGCAGATGCATCATCTGCAAACCATACTTGCTTAGCGTTCTGATCATTCAAGCGTTGGACTAGTGGCTGTAAGCTGATGGCGTATATTGCCATTGCCAGAGGATCACCCTGAGTTGTCCCCTCTTGAGATAGTAGCTTCTGGTTCTGGATGAACAGTTGCGGGTGTTGCCTGTAGGTATTGATGGTTATTGTGGCTAGTGAGGGACAAATGCTCATGACATTACGTAGGGCAGTACGTCTATTGAGGCTGTTGAAAGCATTGCTTGCATCGACAAGGAGTACTGCCTCTGACTCTTGATCCTTGAACATCGTTCGCAGTGCATGGACTGCAGCCTCACAGCCAGCTTCATGACCCACACACAGCTGTAGGGGGCCCACAGCTCTCTGTATGTCTTCTCGCACAAGACTTAGTATGGTCCTGCTCACAATTCTGCACAATACTTCCCCCACACCAATTGGCCTCACCCCAGGGCATTTGTCAAGGGCTATCAGTCTACATGCCACAAAGGATGTTAGCCCCTCCGGATCAACACAAGTGGTACTGACACGGATGGCTAACCTGGCGATTGCCTCACACAGCTGATCTGAGTCACCCTGGTATGATGTGCACATACGCTTCCAGCCGGCGGCATCTAACCCCGATGGTCCTGCTGATCCTTGTGTCTTTAGGGCAACAGAACGAATGAGTGGGCCATTTATTTCATCAAAGAGCACTGGATGGAAGTTGGTACCATTTGCTTCAATGATGGCTGATTGCACCAGAGGTTGTGCGGCAGGGTGTTTCTTCTTTAGGATGTCAATAACCCGATCTTCCCCCTCCCCCGCTAGTTGGTCTGGTGAGAGGGTTCCACCCATGTCCTGGTTGGAGACTAAGCGGAGGGCTGCCTTCACTTTCCCTGCAAACATCAAATTTGCAAACACCCTGGCAGTATCTGCTTCCTGCTTGTTTTGGTGCATTGTTAGTCTCAATTGAATGGCACGTCCCTCTTCAATGAGACTTTGGATGTCTCCATTAGACCACAAGGTGAGCCTGCGCTTCAGGCACTGTTGATGATCTTTTGCTTTGGACTTTTGAAAGGGTTTCTGGAGCAGTAGCATTGGCATCAACATCAGGCTCTTTAGTGCAATACATTCAAGGCTGGAACCCTCAGCATATTCCAGCATCAAACGAGTACATTCCCTGACAAAGGCCTTACCACACTGCCCTGATGGTAGCTTGAACACATTCCGCCTCCATTGCACAACTTCATCATAAGCGCCATTTACTGCCTCGCAGAAACTCCTACCATTCTTTCCTCCCCATGTGAAGTTTGGCTCAGACATGGCATCAAAAGGGGGGAGATTGAGAGCGTCGGGTGTCAGTACCTCTGCATTATCATGAGATGTAGAATTGTCAGTGTTGCACTGCGCAGATTCAGCAGCGTTCTGGGATCTAGAATCGACTAGGGCAGAATAAGCTTCTTTATGGGGGGCAATGGGCGGACATACGTTGCCCGATGTCAGTCGCTCCTTTAATTGTGAATATTTTCGATTACCTGTTAGCGTTTAACCGGTAAAGGTTAACGGAAAACCGGAAACCGTTATCGGCTGATGTTTTCGTACCTATACTCGGCTCAAATCAGAGAACGCTGATTTGGGGACGCTGTGAGATGCTGCTCTTTTGAGACGCTGTTACGCTGCCATACGTGGAGTGCTTGGATCAGCACCCGACCTTTCGGAGAGACTTGCTATTCGGAGCCGACTAAAGAGATATGGACATTATCATCATCGACATGCGAAGACAACGGCTCAGTGCGCTACGGCGGGAAGGAGTACGTAGAAAGTCTCTCCAAGGTACGCAGAGAAAAGAGCGCGACTGGAGCGCTACAGATCGGTGAGAGTGTCACGGTGAAGACGAAGTCATGCGTATAGTTGCACGATCCGCTGCATGCAATACATTGATAAGACCATTCTCTTTCGCGAACACTGAAAACTGCTCCTACGCAACTCGCTACCAGTTAACGATTAAACGTTACTAGCTACCGATTAACGGTTCGCCGTTCGCGTTTCCTAACGATAATCGACGATAACTGTTACCAGTTTTCGGGTAACGTAATGTTTTCTATGCACCGTACCGTACGTGGACTGTGGCAACTTTGGGTGTGTAAACAATGGAACATGTGGCAGGGCCTCCTGCACTTGCCCCCCAGGATTCACCGGTCTCATGTGCGAGGAGAGAGTGTGCGTGACAGACAACACATGCAGACACACTAACACTCTGTGTGGAGGGGTGATGCTTTCTGTGGCATTGTGGCAATGAGGTGTGCTCACATAACTGTTTCACAGGTGTGCCCTCCTGCCTCAATGGAGGAGTGTGTCAAAATGGACGGTGCCACTGCACTATCGGATTTAGTGGAGATCGGTGTGAAAATGGTATGTCCAGCCTCAATGCAAATCTGTAGAGGATCAGTCTCAATGCCTTCCTACCGTCTACTGAATCATTTCTACCTCTGTACATGGTGCGCATGCATACATGCACACACACGCACGCACGCACGCACACACACACACACACATGTTCATATGCACAGCTCCTGGCGAAGTGTGTGGCCATCTATTCTGCTTCCACGGCACCACTTGTAACACCACAAATGGGACCTGCATTTGCCCTCCCGAGCTGACTGGACCATACTGCAATGAAAAGACATGTGTGTACACTGGACAACCTTGCTACTCTTGCTATATTAATTGTATATACATAGTTTTATATGTATAGTTATATAGTTTTATTGTATATACGTACATATTATATGCAGCCTACGTATATATAGCAGTGTGCAGTGTGTATGTAGCCCTATAGAGTGTGTACACCCTACCACACTGACAATCTCTGCGTGTGATATGGTGATTCTTTGTGTGTCATTCACCACCACAATTTATTGGACTCCTGTAGGCCACCCTACCTGCCAAAATGGTGGTGTGTGTAGGCGAGGATTCTGCCAGTGTCCTCCCGGCTTTGAGGGACCTCAGTGTGAGACAGGTACGTATGCTTGCCACGGCATGTGAGTGTCAATGGGAAGCCGGGGATAGCTATTTGTACAGTACATACTCCACACCAGTCAGCTCTCTCCTATATGCTGCATGTATCCATCAACTAGAGCTTGAACCGTGTGGCGTGTTCTACTGCTTCAATGGAGGGGAGTGTGTGAACGACACATCATGCCAATGTGCTGCTGGATTTGGAGGAGAGACTTGCGACTTGGCTTTCTGTGAGTGTCACACAGGGGCAGTACTTTCTGGTGGTCTGTGGCAGGAGCAGAGGACATAGTATGCTTGGTTTGTCCGTGGTGTGTGTGTACATATGTACAGTAACTGCAGGCAATTTAACTGCAATAACAATGGAAGGTGTGTCAAGGGACACTGCAACTGCACTCCAGGGTATGGTGGCCTATACTGTGAGCAAGGCAAGTGTGCATCTCTCTATTTGTACTATCATTTACCTAATGTTTCCATAATAATGTCTGTTGTCCTGTTCATGTTGTGAAAGCACCATATAGCACTTCTGCTTCTGGTCAATTTTGGCAACACTCCCACACAGAGCTGGTGCACTGTGGAGATGGGTACTGTCACAATGGAGGGCAGTGCAGTGCTGAAGGCACTTGTGTGTGCCAGGACTCCTATGTTGGGGAGTTATTTGAACAATAAATTTGTAAGTTGCACATATTCAGATTGATTCCTTGGACTACTTTAGTGCACAGAATACTGCGTACTACTGTAACTTATTTATTCCAGGCTATTGGGGCAAGTGCTAATGCCCTTCTGACTTGGGGTTGACGACAGTGAGAGGATGTGATGAATGTGAGGATGTACCTGTGTGTGTGCGTGTGTGTGCGTGCGTGTGTGTGTGTGTGCACTTGTGTGTGTGTCCTTGTGTGTGTGTGTCCTTGTGTGTGTGTGTCCTTGTGTGTGCGCTTGTGTGTGTGTGTGTGTGTGTGTGTGTGTCTCCAATCGCCCCTGTCACGAGTGTGCCGCAGTTGTCAATCGCTTAAGACCTGCACCTCGAGACTGGCATTTGTGTGCAGACATACACGCCCCTCACCTATACTATGATGTCATTACCCCAAAATAGGTATGTATCGAAGTCTAGTCCCAGAAGCTCCATTATCGTTTCTGTATAATTTTTTTATATGAATGTACTAAAATTATAGTTACAAGGGTAACACTACGTGTGTGAAAGCTGTCCTACTTTCTATTATACTGTAGAAATATGGTACAAGTAAGAGCAGATGTCTTTGTATAAAGCATGGTCAGATTCACATTCTCATGTTATGTATGTTTGCATGTAGATAGCTATAGAGATAATGTTCTTAGAATGCAGTTGCAACATAAGCGTTGCCTCGTATCCCTTCCTCCTCCTCCCCTGCCTGCTCTGAAATGTAAGCCTTTCCACGCCTCCTCTTGCGACTACAGAGAGAATACCAATAGTTAACTTTAACAACAACAACCCACAACCACACATCTGTCCAGACCACTGGCCTACCGGTCTACCCACTCAAGAGTAGGCTTCATGTTTCCACAGAAATGCGCTAGCTATCCCAATCCCCCACTCACCTGTAAAGCACATAGACAATTGCAGCTCCTGCCACGGCCAGCACGACAAGCACTACAACTATCACAGGCACAATGATGGCGGCTAGATGAACAGTGAAGTATGGAGGGGGACCGGATGTCTGTTCTTCTGCATCCACCTGGAGTGAGAAGGGACAGGAGAAGGATGGGGGATAACATGCAGGAATGAAATACGTATATAGCTGGAGAGAAGGCTTTGCATTTGGTTCTTGCATGCTGGGCAAGCTATAGTGTACCTTATTTTTACCACTTCAGTGAGGGATGAATGAGATATACTGATAATTTATGAATTGACAGTGCCTGTATCGGCATGCAGTGCCTGTATTGGCAGTGCCTGTATTGGCAGTGCCTGTATTACTTTCACAATTTGCTCTGAAGGATGCAGAGCAACTGGCTGAAGTGCTGGCAGTCACTCATTGTTCACTGAAGTTGGTAAATATAAAGTGCTTACCACAAGCAGGAGTGATAGATGCATTTGCTGGCAAATTTCTTCACGTGTGTTAAAGGCTATCTAGTGACACAATGGGCTTACATTTAGAACAGCAAAACTTGTAAGATGGTCACAAGCACACATGACCTCTCCAGTATCGCAGAATCCCATTGTCCGACAGCCATCAGAAGACCAGTCACCACGACCATCTGCATGGACATGATGAATGAGAGGATAGAGTGTGAGACACTTAGCTCCTGGCATATCTGCATAAGGTCAGATTATGAACTCATAATGTGGATGCATTAAAATTATACAAACAAACCATCAGCTGCTTCGTCCCAAAAGGAGCACCTTGACTCTTCCCCTGGGGGTGGCTGCAGCAACAACCAAAAGAACATAAGTTAACAATTATAGAAACATTTGTGGGCTTTTCATCAGCAAATAAAATAGTTTTAGCTGACACAGTCCTACTTAGCTGTAATGTATTGTACCACTGAATATCTGCTACATGCATTTGCTCGAAAGCTACCACTGATCCATTATTGTGAGTACATAGCAATGAGCATGTACGTATAGTCTGGCAAGGTACATGATGCTTTTGGCTGTGTAGTGTTATCAGTTGACTAAGGCCTGTATGGCTGGATCGTCGCATGTATGTACCACCAAATGTCTGCTACATGCATCTGCTCCAAAGCTACCACTGATCCATTATTGGTACATAGCGATGAGTCTATGCGTGCTCCACTAGATTAGTTAGAATACTTGCTAAGAACAGTAGAGGTCACATTTTCAACATGAGAGTCATGGAGCTGCATCTAACAACGTGGAGCACCAACATGGAGCAGCTCTAGAGCACACACCCAGTGGTAGGAACTCACAGCGGCAGCTGGAATGCACATCTGAATTGGCTCTGATAGATCACTGACTTCTACTCCAACATCCAAGGAGAATATCACGCTTGAAACGGCACCACCAGACTTGGGTGGAAAGAGCTCAATGACAGTAACCACAGACACTGTAATTGACACTACAGTTGAAGCATTGCCAAAGAGGTCAAAAATGGCAGGAGGAAGGGTTGCAGTAACTTCAGCTTCTAGGGTTCCTTGTACTATGAATCCTTCTTCAGGCACAGATTCTGGTGTGATAGCCGCAACAGAAAGAGAATAATGGTCTGTCATGGCTACCTCCTCAATCTCCCCAGGATTGACATCCACTGAGTTTCCAATGTTTTCCAAAGCTGAAATGACACTACATGAGGAATACAATGCAACATGTATCCTCTTGTCTGATCTCTTACAGCATTGGCACTGCTAGTGTTCAGTGAAGAGTATGTGTAATTACGTGTGCACTGATACTAATATATACAGCCAGCAAGTGCACTGTGGATACCTTGATCCGGTGTTAGTGGTCTGTCCAACACTTGACAGTGCTTCAGTAGAAGCTGACAGGACATTTGATAGCGTTTCTATTGTTTGATTCCTCACCTGCATGTGCAGAAGTGCAAGACACAATGAAATTAAAGCAATAAGGACTTAATACAATTATAACCACATAACTATGCACCGTGCACTGTGTAAAGGCCTATACACTGCGTAAAGTCCTAAGTAAGCATGTGAGAGGGCCTAGGCAAGCGCCTAGGGCCAAAGGGCATGTCAGTAATTATGTACGTATATATATGTACACAATATATACGTATATATACTGAGGGAGTGGGCCCCATGGTCATCAGCACCGAGGCAGCATTGCCACACTGCAGATCCACGGAAATCTTCAGGATCAGAAAAGCCTGGGACTTGGCCTCATGTGTGATTGCACAGATTCTTCTGCCAATTCAATTAATACAGTATTACTTCCATTTTCATCAAACAGATTTTGATCATTGGATTATCCAAAACTTTCTCTGTCACACTTACAACCACTCAACACTCACAGTCTCATTCTGCAGTGCTCCCACTGACACCTCCTCCAGCACATTGGTGATAATTCCAACATCTCCAGAAGTCAGTGTTGAGGGCTCACTTGTGGCTTCGGTGACATCATCCAGGAGTTCATCGGCATTCACTAAGCCCTGTTGAAGCAAATTGCACTTCATTACTACACAACACCTGCAATATGCACAGAGTAAACCTGAAGGCAACTTACGTTACAGATACGTAGGGTTGCTGGTGAGAGTCTACATGGGTCATCATTGGGTTGTTGCCATACTCCACCAACTCTGCAGAGTCGAGTGGCACTGGTTCTGAGCAAATCAGGGTTGTCTTGGCAAACACAACGGACTTGTGCCACTACTCCCTCTTCTGTCCGTGGCCATGTCAGATTTAAGCTTAAGACGTCTGAGGCCACAATCTCCTCCTCGCAGTATACTACACCTGTTTCACACAAGCAGACGAAGACACATGTAGGGGCTATTCAATACAAGGAGGTGATTTGTGAACTAGCTAACCTGGTGTCGGAGATGGTGTTGCTGAGGTGGAAGGAGCAACGACTTCGCTGGTAGTGGGAGCAACGACTTCGCTGGTAGTGGGAGCAACAACTTCACTGGTAGTGGGAGCAACGACTTCACTGGCAGTGGAAGCAACTTCACTGGTAGTGGAAGCAACTTCACTGGTAGTTGGAGCAACAACTTCACTGGTAGTGGAAGCAACTTCACTGGTAGTAGGAGCAACTATCTCAGTTGTTGCAATCGAAGAAGTAGTGACAACTGCAATCCCAGAGTGGAACAACGCAATTAAGAGTATTCATTCAATGCAGTTCAAACAACCCTCTGACTACTTTCTGTAACAAGTTATCAATCATATGGCATTGGCATTGCTTATACCTCACAGTACTGCCCAGTGTATCCTCGGTAGCAAATGCATTGTGTGGGTTGGGAGAAGGAGCAAAGTGTTGCTGACCGCTTCCTCCCCCACACACCCGTGACATTGATAATGCTCTTGTATTGTGCATGTGTTCAGTTATCAAGTAATTACACACTAGAGTGGTCTGCATGCGGGGTACCTACTCAATAACAGGATGATAAAGTGTGCACAGTTCAATAATTATACAATGTGACTATTAGTATGCCAAATCATGCACTCTATCTCAGCTTACACAACTCCTCTTCACAATACTGCCCAGTGTATTCAGGAGGACACACACAGGTGCTGCTGTTGGCGATGCAAGAGCCACCATTCGCACAGGGGCAGGCTAGATTGGAGAGGAAGAATAGGACAGTGCTTGAAGAATAAATCACATGTAAAGTATATATCACAGTTCAACACTTCGCTGCACACTACATAGCTCACACTAGTGATGCCGCTACAGACATGCACTCAAGTCATGATATTGTTATGCATTGTTATTGTTATCAAAGTGTTGCTGACTGCTTCCTCCCCCCACACACCCGTGACATTGACAATGCTCTTGCACTGCATGTGTTCAGTTATTAAGTTGACATCCTGTGAACTGATTAAATTGGGCTGTGTAGATCATGTGGCATAAATTATGCATTGTATGGACCTGATTACACAGTCTACAGCTTACACAACTCCTCTTCACAGTACTGCCCAGTGTATCCAGGAGGGCACACACAGGTGCTGCTGTTGCCGATGCAAGAGCCACCATTCTGACAGGGGCAGGCTGTATTGGAGAGGAAGGAGTAGTCAGCAAGTGAACAACACTGGGGCAATCAGCAATTGCTATAGCAACGTGTTGGAAGCTGTGGAAAATCACCTTGATGGGTACAGCATGTGTTTGTGTGTGTGTGCGCGCATGTGTGTGTGAACATTGTGGAATCAATGACAGTTGCTATGGTACTGTTCATAAAAATCTCAGTTGTTGCTGCAATCGAAGGAGTAGTGACAACTGCAATCCCAGAGTGGAACAACGCAACAGTATTCATTCAATGCAGTTCAAACAACACTCTCACTACTTTCTGTAACAAGTTATATCAACCATTATGGCGTTGCTTAGGTCCCATTGTCATTCGCACTGCCTTCAATATATACCCTTAATTGGCTATGCAAAGTTGTAGTTTATAATTTTGCTACGGAAGACTAAAGGATATACGTAAACTTGCATATATATATTTAATACCATCAAAGAACCCACAGTTCACTCATTTACAATGAGAGATAGAAGAGATTGTAAGTGTTACATTGGAATTGAGCATACATACGTACTACGCCCGACCACTCTGATTATCTCCTTCCTACCTCGGATATTGCAGTACTCTCCAGTCCATCCACAGAAGCACTCACATTGGCCTGCATTGCAGACCCCTCCCACTTCCGAGCATGTCACATTGCCTACAGAGCAAAGTGATGAGAAACAGCACAACACAGAAGGGTACTGCAGTGTGTCTGTGTCAGTAGAAGGAATATCTAATGCTGTGAAGACCATAAGTATATATGTCTCACGTACATGTAGCCAATTGACCATGTAACTGACTTACATGTAGCGGATTCACAGTTTGCTCCCTCATATCCATCTGGACAGTCACAGTAGCTTGTGTTCCTAATGGTGTCCTCCAAACAAGAGCCACCATTAAAACAGTAATTGAATTGACAAAAGTTGGGGAGCCCAGGAATTGGGAGATCTACAAGACCAGAGGCAGGACAGGGCAGCAGCAGTCACACAAGGCAGTGCCTGTTGACCAATGAAATGGCACACGACCAAAACTTACATTCTCCACATGTGCTTCCTGTGAATAGGAAAGGACAGAAGCAAACACCATTGCTGCACAGGCCACCATTCTGACACTCAGGATCACCTAAAGAGAGGCAGCCAAAGAAACCAAAACAAAATGTCATACAAATTAAATCATACACTATTTATACTTGTCAGCATGGCTAGTATATTACTGTATTGTGCTATAGTTCTATACAGTAGTGCACAAAGAATTAAGCAGGTCCCTGGCAATGGTGCACGGTTGACCCTGGTGTTGTGACGTACATAGCTTCATTGAGCATCTGTATCCTCCAAAACCTGGTGGGCAGTCACAGGTGTCGTTGGCATTGCATGTGCCACCATTAGCACACACACACTCTGCAGTGAACGAGATCAAGAGGAGACACAGTGTGCAGTGTATGCATGATTGCAATGTAAAGGGCACTGAATGAAAGATCCGTATACGTACTATAGTGTCATTAAGGCTAGCTCATTGCTTGTTGGCAAATAGAGTTAAACTGATCTTCAGCAGCTCAAGGGGACATAAGCAAATACACTTGAACTACTTGATTCACATTGTTAAAATATGGGTCCTTACGCATAATTATGGGTTAAGATAGATAAATAGGTAGAGATACATGTAACTTGTGTTGGCCTGTCCTCACCAGTGGAGTTGGCGCAGTAGTCTCCATAAAAAGGTGGAACACACTGGCAAGTGTTGTTGGCTGTGCATGTACCACCGAACAGGCAGAAGAAGTCACCGCAGCGGGTTGCATTATCAGGAGCTGCACACACACAGGGAGATGGTGAGAAGACAGAGAAGCTAAAATTCAAGTTAATGGGATTTGGGCTACAGTAACAGAAAGGCTAATTCACACATTTGGACATGAAAGCTTCCTGGCTGCCTCTATAGCAAATGTAAATGATTACATCCAACATTGATGCAACTACTGCCCTCTAAATACACACTGCACAACACATCTACAGCACCACACAGCACTGCACACTGCATGCATGAGAATGAGGCACAATCCACAACAGTGATAGTATAGTAGTATAGTGCAATAGCTACAGGACACTGCCCTATAGTCAGCATACGCTGCTGTACTGCTGCTGTGCAAGTGTCAACTGAATACCTCTTTCACATCTTTCTCCTTCAACCTAAGGCCAACAAGCACACGTGCACTGGTCGCGAACGCAGTGCCCGTAGACACAGCTAGGCTCACCTGAAGTAGCACACAGCATACACTATATAACTCAGAAAGCTACTATATGTCATGTACAAAGATTTGATATATGCAATGTACATTGTTGTACCATCATTCAACATTATATATTACAACATCATTTTACATACTGTATATGCAAACACACCTAATTATACAGTTCAGCACTCACAGATAGCCTGTTCACAAAATGTGCCATTGAAACCATCTGGGCACTGACACTGAGGGATGCCTAATTCGGAGTAGCCTGTGCAGGTTCCTCCATTGAGACAAGGACAGAGGACTGGAGTGTAAGAACAGAGAGTATGCACACACAATGGGCACTTGTACTAATAGACATTTAATTATATATAAAACTACCTCATTTACCACACAACATTTTCTGTACATCCAGTTGCATATGACTCATATTCACATACACAGCCATGTGCAAGGATAAATCAACACACTCTGATACTCACAAACATCGCAGTGTGGTCCAAGGTAGCCTGGAGGACAGCGGCAGCCCCCGAACAGAGGACTGAGGCATTTACCACCGTTTAAGCAGTATGACTGTCCACAACGGACAGGAGGGATGGGGCCTGTGTGTAGGCAATGAATATCATTAGTTACACCAGCATGCAGTGTGACTGCAGGATGTCTGTACTCACCTGTTCCCTCATACTCTTCACAGTAGGGGCCGGTGAAGTCGCCACAACACACACACTTGTTGCCATCAAAGTATCCTCCATTTTGACAGAAACAAGGCTCTTCTGCATTAATTAGGAAAGACAGAACAGTCATGAATCTACTTACAGTAAGTTGACAGAAGAATAACATTGTCCACAGACAGTCAAGGAACTGACCCGCTATGTCCTGGCAGTAGCGCCCGGTGTAGGGTGGCTGACACAAGCAGCTGCCAGTGTATTCATTGCAGATGCTGGACCCCCCGTTGTAGCACACCTCATCACCACAGGGTTCCCGAAAATCAGCAAGGGCTGTGAATACAGGTCAAATCCAGGCAAAGTTCTACCTTACTTTCATCACTATTATTATATAACTTAAATACGTGAGATTTAGCACCGAATCAGTGGAGGTTCCTATTTCTATCCCAAAAGTTGGTGTCAAACACTACACCACTGGCTCTCCTTCCTCTACTTACACATTTCACAGAACTGTCCACTGGTGTGCCTTGGGCAGAGACAGTGTGCAGTCAGACCATTGGCCGGATCTAGATCTGGTATGCATGCACCTTCATTGCAGTCCACCACTTCACCTATGTATGTAGCATCACAATAAACATACAGTATACACACTGAGCATGTGCAGTACATGTACAAATATGATGTATGTAAAATAGCAGAGAGTGCACGAGACATTTATACAGTATATACTGAGCAGATACATGTACAAGTGCACATGGGATATGCATACGTACACACCCATTAGACTTCTCACATGCTCTCTAAATTTGTAAGTGTTTATGTGTGTGTGGATGTCTGCGTGTGTGCATGTGTGCGTGTATGTGTGTGTACGTGCATGCATACCTGTGTGTATATGTACAAATGTGTCATTTAAACTCACAGACATTGAATGTGGAGCAGTCATTTCCACTGTAAGGTGGACTGCAAACACAGCTTGAGTTCAGGCACTGTCCTCCATTCAGACACTCAACACTGCCACATTGAGTTCCTGAGGTGAAGGAAAAGTCATTCACCGTACGCAATGATACTTCAAAACACTCATCAAAATAATCATCAGTACGATTCCTATCAATCATTGACTCACTAGGCATCTTCCGAGAGCAGTCAGCTCCTGTGAAAGATGGAAGACACAGACAGCTGTAAGTGTAAGTGCCATTGCCAGTGTACATTGAGATGCAGCTCCCGTTGTTGTGGCACGTGAGGTTGTAGTAGCCACAGGGGTTGGAGGCAACTGCATTACAGAATGGGACAATAGACAGATGAGAGTGGGTGTGTGCACTCATGCGCTGTACCCAGCAGTGCTGCGTCAGTGTAAGTGCATGACAGCTCACGCATGTCACAGTCTTCACCCATCCAGCCAGGGTTGCACCTGCAACGGCCTCCCTCACAGCGGGAGTTGGTGGGGCAGGTGAAGTTGGCATACACACCTAACATGGAAAGGACACACAGAAGTCAGTGATAAATGTATGTTATACAAAATCTCTTTGTGTAGTTGCATGTACGTATTTATACATGACAGTGCATAGCAATAATCCTGTGATTTCGTCACACTCACAGTCATCCACCTCACAGTGGTCCCCAGAGTAGCCCTCGTAGCAGGTGCAATTTGTCGAGTTGGCACTAGAGTAGCCAGAGTAGCAGTTACTGTACCCATTGATACAGTAGCAGTCTGCAGTTCAACATAAGGACAGAAATGCACTGCATCAAAGGCTAGCTACAATAGACCCTCCTTGTTTGAGCATATGCAGATCTGGCCAGTAGAGAACTAGATTGTCAATTACAAAAGCTAGTACGTATCAATTAGTCAATTTGTTAATGCATCATGGGTGGGTGCCTCACCTCCCTCCTGGTACTGGCAGTAGCGCCCCTCACGTCCTTCAGGGCAGGCACACACTCCAGTCACATTGTTACATGTTCCATTACCACAGTAGACGTACCGGCATGGATCATCTGCACCTGCCGGAATTAAATGCAGCACCACACAACAGTAATACATCTATGAAGGAGTTTGAGCTATAGTTTTATATAGACACCTCAAATTTAGTTACATGAAGCCAACGGATGTGTATGATCAAGTGCCTGAGTGTAATAAATCAGATACCCATCCAAAGGCAATAGATGGTGATATATAAAACTATTTCTAGATGTCCACCATGCATATGATACTGGAGCATGTGTATCTCTATGTGTGTGTAGCATTTTGTAGGTACGGTACGGTGCATAGAAAACTTTACGATAATTACGTTTGCCGCTTAACGCTTTCGCCGATTTGTCTTTTTTTACGTCCTTTTCAACAATTACGCAACACCTTGACGGGTACACACATACATACATACATACAGCTAGCGGTAGAAATGGGTTTAGACAAATGAGCTGAAAGGGGTTTAGACTGTTTCATGTCATGCAAAGTCAGTCTTGGAGAGGAATTCGACCCTCTGAGCAGGTCAGGTCGATGGGCTCTCCAATCTTGGAAGGTCTGGCTGGGTGGTGGAGGGATGAGCGTGCGCCTCTGAGGCACATGATGGCTGAGCGCAGGAGCGAGAAGCTCAACTTGCATCTCAGCCAGAACAAGGTCCGGCTGTAGGGTTGCTGCTGCTTCTCGGCGATGAGTGAGGCGATTCTTCTGTACACCACAGTTGCAATGGGTCCCATGCCGCCCGAAGTTGAGAAGACAAGAGGGGAAAACGTGCCGTGCTCGACTTCTCTCACCCGCTCCTCATATGCTCTCTTCTTCTCTTGCTCATTCTGCCGATAGCATTGTGCCAGTGGGGTGTTGCGATGACTCTGTGCAATGGGGTTGAAAACCCGGACATCAAAGAATGCACGTTGTCTATCACGTCCCCAGAAGCTCTCTGCAACAACATCCAGACGGGCTCCGTCTTCCCTGTTTGCGGTTCTGTGCTTCAATTGCTCTTGGGACAGTGACTGCAAGGCTGGCTCTGTTCCGACGTTGTGGCAGACCTCTGTGAGGAGTTCTGCTGTGATGTCACGTAGCTCATTGTGACGGATGGATGGGAGACCGCCACGGGCACAGCTCAGTGCATGTTCCACAGAGAAGGGTTTCCCGCATACACAGTTGGTGGGCAGGTTTTTTGCATGTCCTTGACTTCGGTTGGACAGGTGGGTGACTGTTGCAGGATCAGGGCTGCTAAGGGTGCTGTTACTCTCTGCGATGTACTGTACTGGTGATCTGTCTGGGTTGCGGGATTCGTGATGCCAAGACCACCAAGGCGCACTGGCAAGGCCATGAGCTCACGTTCAGCATCACTGAGAGCTATCTGGCCTGTGAGTGAGGGCAGAAAGCGGTGCCGAATTGCTTCCTCCAGGGGCTGGAAGTGGTCACTTATGCCTCCAATGGTCCTGGCGAGGAACATCCATTTGTTCATGAGACCATGGGTGAATGCAGCATATGCTGCATGGGGTTGGGTGATGGCAATAGATGATAGACGTTCTATCTCCTTGACCCAGGCTGCAACCTTCTGATGGACATACTCCTCAACAAAGGACCTAGTGCCGAGAGCTGCTCCAAGCTGTCTCTTCCCTTCGATGGTGATGTTCACTTCGGTACCTTGGAAGGCAGCAACTGCGGCATCAACCTTGTCTTCCTTGACTACTATCCACGTCTTGGATGCATCGGGATAGTACCCGTAGTCTGGGCCGTGTTCCACTAGGCGGTCCCACCAATCTCGTAGGTGGGCGAGTTGGGCACCAGCTGTGGCATCATCTGCGTACCAGACTTGCTTAACTGACTCTCCTTTCAGACGGTGAATGAGTGGAAGGATTCCAATGGCATACATTGCCATGGCGAGAGGATCACCTTGGGTGGTGCCCTCTTGAGAAAGCAACGTCTCTCCATCAATGTGCAGCTGTACGTCCTCCCTATAGGTGTTGATTAATACGGTGGCAAGGGAGGGGCAGAGGTGTTGGATATTCCTCAGGGCATTCTGGCGGTTAAGCGAATTGAATGCATTTGAGGCATCCACAATGATTGCTGCTTCAACTTCGGGTGTCTCAAACACTTCTTGCATGGCATGTATGGCAGCCTCACATCCTGCCTCCTGTCCTGCACAAAGTTGAAGTGGGCCAGCAGCTGCCTGGATTTCATCCTTCAGAATGGTTAGTATTGCTCTGCTGATGATGCGGCGAGCTGTCTCTCCAATCCCAATGGGTCTTATGCCTGGGCACTTGTCGAGTGCAATCAGGCGACAGGCAGTGAAGGCGGTGAGTCCACTGGGGTCTACATATGAAGTGCAGATCCGTTTGGCAGCAGAGGCCATGGCATCACAAAGGTCTGCAGAAAAGGAGGAAAAAGAGGAGCAGAGACGCTTCCAGGCAGCAGCATCCAGGCCAGAGGGTCCAGCGGCGCCATCTGTCTTGAGGGCTGTCTCGCGAATCATGTGTCCATCAATCTTCTCGAACAGGATGAAGTGTGGTTCCTTGAACGGAGTGTCAGGCTCAATGATGGCAGAGGGTGTTGGAGGCTGCTTGGGTGGGTGTTTCTTTTCCAGAGTCTCGCGCACTTCCTTCGTCAGTGAAAGGACACCCCCATTGTCTGTTGCTGTTATGGTCCGCAGTGCAGCCCGTACTTTGCCTTCCATCATTAGTTTGGCGAAGGTTCTGGCCTCTGATGCTGATCCTCTGCTATTGCTTCTAGTTCCAAGTTGGTTTTGGATGGTACGGCATTCCAGCATCAGGGCATTGATGTCACCTCTAGCCCACATTCTCAGTCGCCGGTCTAAGTGAGAGGAGTGGTCCTTGGCTTTGGACTTCTGATGTGGTTTCTGCAGCATTAGTGCAGGCAGCACCATTGCAGCTTTCAATGCAATAGACTCTAAGGCCGAGCCATCTGCATAGGCACGAAAGAGTTTGGTCAGTTCATGAACAAAAGATTTGCCTGCCTTGCCTGATGGTATTTTGAAGAGGTTTCTTCTCCAGTGCACAGTCTCCTCATAGCAGCATTCAACTGAGTGGGCAAAGGTTTCACCATCCACATCACCCCACCTGAAGGTGGGAGAGGCCAACTCCGCAAACTGTGGTAGGTCCCTGACCCCCGCTCTATCACGGGCTCCTGATTGGCTGTCGCGACTGTCTTCTAAATCGGTCTGCTCCCGTCCGATCTCGCCTTCGTCACCGTTTTCCACCTCGGAACCATGCGTGATCGCGTTGGCGGTGGTGCTTCCATCTTCTGGAGATGATTCATTAGTAGCGCGGGTTCTTTCATCTTGGCTTTCCTCCACTCTGGCGCTGGCATCGACGTTTCCTCCGTTCTCGCACCGCCCGTTTCTTCCAGGCATGCAATTCGAGCATCCGCGGGCTTCTTTGTGGCAGGCGCGGTTTCTACAGCGACCACTTCGGTTACACCTGCAGCATGGACCCATTGCTGTCGGTTGCAATCGAATCGTTCCTTGTATCCAGGAGTCACTGAGTCAGAGCACCCGCTCGCTTCGATCCGCCATCTTCATTCATCGATTTGTCTCGGTTTATCCGTGAAAATTTTCGGTTAACACGTAGCGGTTATCTGTTAAACGGTAGCAGTTAATAGTAAATAGTTGGCGTATATAGTAGCGAGCGCAGTGACCACGCACACGTTGAGCGATAAGCAGCGATCCGTGAAAACGTTTGCCTGGAGAGATGGACAAGGTCATTGTGCGATGTTGCAACAACCACTTAACACGCTACGACGGTAAGGAGTTTCTGGAGTCTGTCTCCAAGCTTCGTAGGAAGGAGAACGCGACGGGGAGCCTGGAGATAGGCGTTAGCTTGAAGCGGCGTCCACTTCCTGGAAGACGAGAGAGGGTTCCATGCATCTTGTATTTCCTGATCGTAGCCCATACTGTCTGCTTTGAAACGATATCCTTCTGCTGCCAGGACTTTGGCCACGTTCGCGTACGATAATCGTCGCTCGAAGTACAGTTGCACAATCCTCAGTGATACAGAAGGGGGTTGATTGCACTGCCAGCGCGCCTGGGAGGCCTTGGCATCCCTAAACTTCGCGTTCCGCCAGACTTCAGCAAGAGGCTTGTGCAGAAGTAACAGCTCCATTGGTGAACTGATTAACGCCGGGGCCGGAGAGTACCCAAAGTCAGTGCAGCAGGAACAGAGACAGGTGAAGTCTGCAATACGCTCAAGACACCAGGAGTTAATTGCCAAGGAAGCTGAGGATGTCAAAGGAAGAATCACAGGGGGTCAACGGAATGGAGTGGAGCAGGCAAGTGAGAGAGGTGCGTCGACCTGGCTCACGGCTGTCCCGTTGGCAAAGTATGGCTTTGGACTGAACAAACAGGCTTTCAGAGATGCTATCTGCCTGAGATATGGCTGGACACCGGAGAGGCTGCCCTCGCACTGCCCTTGTGGGGAAGTGTTCGCAGTGGCTCACGCATTTAGCTGCCCAAAAGGAGCCTTGCCGTCAATCAGGCACAATCAAGTCCGGGACATTACTGCAAGGCTACTCACAGAGGTTTGCCCCAGTGTTGGGATTGAGCTAACTCTCCAGCCCCTGAATGGAGAGAGTTTCCCCCTAAGATCCACCAACACCGTGGAAGGCGCAAGGCTCGACATAAGGGCACAGAACTTCTGGGACACCAGCAAGAGAAGTGCATTTTTTGACGTCCGAGTGTTCAACTCACATGCTTCGTCCAACAGCAAGTCAACAACAAAGGCCTGTTACAGGAGACATGAGAGAGAGAAGAGAAGAGAGTACGAGAGACGGGTCCTGGAAGTGGAGCATGGCACCTTTACCCCTCTGGTTTTGTCTACCAGCGGGGGATGGGGACCTTCAGCAACTGTTGCCTTCAGAAGACTGGCAGGGTTAATCGCCACAAAACACAACCAAGACTATAGCACTACCCTCCAGTTCATCAGGTGCAAGCTCTCCTTCTCACTCATCGACTCAGCATCAAGTGCCTTCGGGGGCCACGTTCATCCTTCCATGCCCCGGCAAACGACATCAACTTTTGTGATCAACCACTGGACCTCGTCCGCAGAGAGGCCCAGCTGGGTGACTAGATCTCCTTCACTCACTCAAATTTGAACACAATTAACCCAGATCAGATCCGCTCACGGAAACATTTTCATAATTTTACGTCTTGAAGTATAATAATTATATAGGTGGTGTTTTTTATTTACCATGTGTATATCTCAGGCAGTGCACATGTGTGCCTGGTTCTAATTATATATATTGTTTAAAAAAAAAAAACAATTCTCTGTCTGTTCTTTTGCCAACACTGAAAGTTGAGCTGTACAAACTAGGCACGCCCTTAAATTTTTGAACTACTACGTTTCGCTAACGATTAACCGTCACTCGCTAACAATTATCGTTTCGCGATTCACCGTTTGATAACCTTTAAACGACAGTAACTGTAACGGTTTTCGGGTAGCGTAATGTTTTCTATGCACCGTACGGTACATATATTGTACACAGCATGTGTATCTCAATGTGCATGTGTGTGTAGCATTAGCACACCTTGCTCATACTGGCAGTTGGAGCCAGTATAGCCATAATCACAGTTGCAGCTGAAGACCCATTGTCCAGACGCATCCACAGTTGTTATACAGTTTCCATGGTGATTACATGAACAATCTGAAGAAACGGATAATAATCCAAGGCATTGTAGTGTTTTGGTTTAAATACACACATGCACTCCATACGTACATGCACATGCACACAATGCCCGCATGCAGGGGGGACAACATGAAAGAAACTCACCTTCTCCAACAAAAGCTTCGCAGTACGGTCCTCCATAGCCCTCTTGGCAAAGACAGTGACTGGCATTATAGTAGCCATCGTTGAAGCAGCTGCACCCTGTTCAGGTATTGGGAGTACATGGAGGAGTGAAAAGTTCAAAATGAACGAATGAATATAGGAGGATTCACACGGTTGACAATTGTATGTACGTACATATATACTACAGAACAGGGGGAGTGTAGTTATCTAACACAAAGGTACAGGTGTTACTTTTTGCTGATGATATTGTAATGGTCACGGAGAGGAAGGAGGACATACATACAGAGGAACCTTGAAGTGTTGAAGGCAGCTATGGATAAGTGGGAGATGAAGATGCATTTGGGGAAAACTAAGGTGATGGTTGTAAGCAGAGTAGAAGAGGGATGCAGTGTGACAATTGACGGTGAGAAGATTGAAGAGGTGCAGAGTTTAAAGTATCTTGGGTCAAGTATCAGTGCTGATGGGTCGAGTGAGGAGGATATTGAACAACGAATAGGTGCCGCAACGAGGGTGGTGGGAGCGATGAGGAAGGAAGTATTAGAGCGGAGGGAGTTAAAGAAGGAAACAAAACTGCGGGTCTTTAATGCGATGGTAGTGCCTACTCTTCTGTATGGCTGCGAAACGTGGACAGTGCAAAAGAGACATGAAAGTAGGTTGCAAGCTTGTGAAATGATGTGTTTGCGAAGAATAGAGGGTGTTTCAAGGCTAGACAGGATGAGGAATGAGGACATCCGTCAGTCCCTAGGACAAGTGGCGGTGGTGGACATGATGAAGGACAGGCAGATGAGGTGGAAGGAGAAGCTAGAGAGAATGGATGGCAGTAGACTGGTGAAGCAGGTGTATGAGGGTGATGTAGTTGGGAAAAGACAGCGTGGTATAGTCTATGCAGACATGTTAATCATAGAATGGAGGGTAAATTGCAGTGAGATTCTTCAATCTCAAGGGGGTCTTTGTCAGACACAAAAACATTACCTCCCTCCCCTTGTGACTGCTCGGTGTCTGATATGCACCACAAACCACTGGCATCCAGTCACAAACCAAGCAATGATTGAGAGCAGTGAGAGTTAACCTGACTGGTACAACATGTGTAGTCCTAAAAATTCATGTTAATTAGACACTACATTAATGATGCATGGTACACCCACTTGTGAACTCCTGGCAATACCGGCCTGTCAAACCAGGTGGACAGACACAGCTTCCCGTGTCAGTGTCACAGGTGGAGTTGTAGAAGCAGTAGTAGTCTCCACAGGGGGAAAGGAAGGCTGGGGGGAGGGGGTGGGCAACGACACCATTAGCTCAAGCTGGTCAAACACAATAAATGCTGAAAGGTGACATTGAACTTAAATAAAAAGTACAGGTGTTCGCTCACTTGTCTCACACCTCTCTCCAGTGAAACCATAGGGGCAGTAGCAAGTGCCAGAGAAGCAAGTACCACCATTTTGACACTCAGGGTTGCCTGCAGAGAAGGGGCAAGGCGAGGTGAGGTGGAGTCTACTACTCAAGAAACAGCTACACACCAAATACTAACAAGTGTGCCTATGTATGTACTGCTGGTACAAGCTATGTCAGTGTACAAATGGTGATAGGGACGATCTCTCCTGCAGTGGTACAGACAGGACACAGTCTACAGCTTACACAATAGCTGTTCACAGTACTGCCCAGTGTATTCAGGAGGGCACACACAGGTGCTGCTGTTGGTGATGCAAGAGCCACCATTCTGACAGAAGCAGTCTGGATTGGAGAGGAAGGAGGAGAATGCTTTAACTGTTCAGCAAATAAACAACATAAAGAGCAATCACTAGCAATTGTTGGTAATAGTGGAAGAGTTACCTTGATCTGTAGACCATGTGTGTTGTGTTGTGTTGTGTTTGTGTGTGTGTGTGTGTGTGTGTGTGTGTGTGTGTGTGTGTGTTGCGTGTGTTGTGTTGTGTTTGTGTGTGTGTGTGTGTGTGTGTGTGTGTTTGATGCTATGTATACACTAATGATGCATGGTACACCCACTTGTGAACTCCTGGCAATACCGGCCTGTCAAACCGGGTGGACAGACACAGCTTCCCGTGTCAGTGTCACAGGTGGAGTTGTAGAAGCAGTAGTAGTCTCCACAGGGGGGAAGGAAGGCTGGGGGCAGAAATAGGGATAATGGACAATGTTAGCCAATGCTACTGATGAAGCTCAACTAATCACTTATACACTGCAAGGAGGACGACTGTGACCCAGAACTGTGCTGCCCGCAGCAGGCAAACACCACGTATGTAGGTGTTTCCATCACTTACTTGTATTGCACGTCTCCCCACTGAAGCCATAAGGACAGTAGCACACATCAGAGTAGCAGGTACCACCATTCTCACACAGAAGGGGGCCTGCAGAAGGGTCAAGGCAGAGACAAGCTAATGTCTTCTGGTTGCTTAGCAACTAAATACATAGCCATGATAATAAGGTTTGTATACCGTGCGATACTTGTCCTACTCGTCTGTATGTACTACATATGCACTTCATGAGGACTTACACAACTCCTCGGCACAGTTTCGTCCCGTGTATCCAGGAGGACACACACAGTTGCGGCCATCGGTGATACAGGTGCCACCGTTTGCACAGCAGACTGTAATTGAATTGGAGGGAGAGCAGTTTTGAATCAACTGGAGAGCAGCACTGAGGAAATGCAGTCAGTATTCACAGAGGAGTGAAATTGTGATGCCTGGGGAATAGTTATGTATACCACTTCAAACTGAAGGGTTTAATAGTTCTCTAAAAGCAGCTTGAAATGGGCTAAAAGTTTTGCCCAACACATGTCAAAGCTGTACCATTCAATCTTCGTGTCAGGGGCAACATGCACACCAGGTAGGACCTGCATCAAGTCTACTTGTATGTGTAGATACAGACTAATCCTGTTGAGAACAATACTGAATGAATATAATGACAGGCATCTTTAATGCCACAGGTTTGTTAGAGGTGATTGTCTGTATTGTGCACTTTTGAGTCCAAAATGTGTAAATCACAGAATTGCTTGCAACTTAAGCATTCACAACACACAGACAGACAGTGGTACAAATTGGCCGTAGAGTGCACTTACAGTTGATATCACAATCAAACTGGATTGGATCAGAACTTATCCATCTGTTGAGGCCAGGATCACCAATGGTGTAGTTTGGATAGAATGGACCAAAGCCAAAATACAGATACAGAACACGGTCAAAGTCTTCATCAGTAACATCTGAAGTCACCAGAGGTCGTGAGAATGTCACGAAAGAAATATTTGTCGCAGGATCTACATATCTGCTCAGCAGAACTGCATCCTGAATGTCATCTTGAACTAGTGCCCCTGTACTGTTTAGATAGCTGCAGAGGAAGAGTTACGTAATACACAAAATCTCTCGTATGCTTTGCCTTAGGTCCTTCATCCACTTCATCTCTCTCTGCTTGCAAGCTTCCACTGCCACATGCTTCACCAGTCTTTCATCCCCTAGTTTCATTACCCTATACCACAGAATTCCACACACTTCAGTTTTGCTACCCACTCTAATGTAACACCTCCATTTCCACCAGTAGCGACACTTTGGGGTGCAGCCTTCCAACTCCCAGGAAGATTCGCATGGCTCCCCAAGCTGTCTGCAACATCCCCAGACCTCTGCTCCATACATCACCACTGACTCAACCAACATCTCCAATAGTTTCCCAAATGTTCCTCTTCTCAACTCTCCCACACATCTTTGCAGCCATGCATACAGTGCCTTCATCCCTGCCTTTGCCCTTGCTTCGATCATGCTCTTATACCCCAAGTACTCGTACACCACACATCCTAGGTACTTGTACTCTTATACCATTCTTATTGCTTCCTGCCCAACATTGAACGATGCCTTACTCCTCTCTTCTCCTTTCCTTCTGAAGTGGATTACCCCACACTTGCTTCCATTCACCCTTCATGACCAGTCCACACACCATTCTTGCAACACCTTCAAGCTTTCTCCCATCCCCTTCTCATCCTCTGCCAAAAGCACCATATCGTCTGCATACAGCAGAGCTGGTATCAGCCTGTTCCCACATGTCACCCCCATCCCTCTCTGCCTCAGTCTTGTTGTAATCTCATCAATGTACAACGAGAATAGAATAGGCGACAACACACACCCTTGCCGCAGCCCTGCTCTTGCTTCAAATATATAAGATGTACTGATGCAGTCTCCTGCCTATGTCTATCTTGACGATAATCTCTCTGGAAACAACTCCATCCAATCGTTTTTTGGGGACAGATAGAGGTCCAAAACACAGACGTTTCAACCCCAATCCAGGGGTCTTCATCAGTGAGTGATGGTTACAAAAACAGAGCAGGCCAATTTGTATGCACGGGTAGGGCGGGAAAGGTGACCAGGTGGGACAAAATGCGGGGGCGGGATGAGGGGGGAAAAGTGAGATCTGGCGGGTTGTGGAATGAATAACAGTCCTAGTAAAATAAATAACAATCCTATAGTGAGATAAAATAGAAAAATGGAAAACTCAAAGTCAAGTAGCTATGTTAGTCACTTAGTGGGATTCTGATGGCGGATCAGAGGGTTGTACACCGGGGGCAAGGGGCCTGAATCTCTATTCATAAGGCTGTCCTGGGATCTGATGTGCCATGCTTCCAGTGCACACCTTTGGTGGAAATTAGGGTGCCCGTCTATCACCGTGGCACTGCTCCAGTCAATGTCATGACCTTCGTCAACCGCATGCTGTGCTACTGCTGACAGGTTCACATCCCCTGACACAAGTGCCCTTCTGTGCTCCTTGAGGCGGTGCTCTAGGGTGTGTCCTGTTTGGCCGATGTACACCTTGGTGCAGGATCTGCAGGGGATCTTGTAGACCACGCCTGCCCGGTGATCGGGCTCAACACGATCCTTCAGGTGTACAAGCGTCCGTCTGAGGGTCTGGTGGGGGCAGAAGCAGGTACGGATGCCCAAGGGGGTGAGGATCCGACGTATTGATTCCGACAAGTGCCGGATATACGGGAGGGTCACAACCGCCTTGGGTGTTTCCTGCTCATGTGGGGGGAGGGTCGGGTGGGATGTAGGGGGCCGGTTCCGGTCTACAATCACCTTTGGGTAGCCATTGCTGCTGAGGGCTCTGGTGACATGCTCCCTTTCTGCGTCCTTGTCAGTGATGGAGGTGCAGATTTT
Source organism: Aplysina aerophoba (assembly GCA_949841015.1). Lineage (NCBI taxonomy): Eukaryota > Metazoa > Porifera > Demospongiae > Verongiida > Aplysinidae > Aplysina > Aplysina aerophoba. The sequence goes on along the minus strand of OX465047.1, from coordinate 5,344,124 downwards.
TTCCGCACGGGTGAGCAGGGTTCGGATCATTGCAGTCTTGTGGGTGAGTGGGTGGTGTGAGGCAAAGTCAAGGTACCGGTCAGTGTGGGTCTGCTTGCGAAAGACTGTGATGGACAGAGAGCCGTCATCATGTCGGATGATCTTTGTGTCTAGGAACGGGATAGAGCATCGGACTCCTCTTCAACCGTGAACTGGATGGAGGCTTCGATGGAGTTGACATGCTGATGGAACTGCTTGATGTTGTCACGTGGAAGGGCTGTCAGTGTGTCGTCTACATACCTCTTCCAGAAGGGAGGCTGGATTGGGCAGCTGGCAAGGGTGATAGACGGGCACCCTAATTTCCACCAAAGGTGTGCACTGGAAGCATGGCACATCAGATACCATTGAACTCTGTGCAGTTTGCTCCAGAGTAATACTCCTGGCACACACAGTACGGCTCACTGCCATTAGAGCATTGTCCACCGTGGTAACAGGAGTGCTGCCCGCAGGGAGTGGATGGGCCTTCCAGGTCTACAGACAAGCATGCACCGTGCAGAAGGTGCAGTCTCTCATGTGACTTGTCTACCACAGTGGCTAGCTGCTATGAGAGTGAAGCTGAACTGAACTAAAATAACTCAGCGTCCGTGCAACCTAGCTTTCTGGAACATGACGCACTGCAACTATCTCCATAGCATGCATGTACACGTGTAATCAAGTAACATCTACCACTCTCAAGCAGTCGACCAGCTGTGATGAGTGAGCTTTACCTCACTGTGCACTCACCCTGACTGCCTCCTGTGTAGAAACACACCTCTTCACTGAAATAGGTGTACTGAGAGTGGACCGATTCCACTCTCACTGAGGCACAGTAGTAGGTGGACGGAGCAAGATCTTCCCATAGAATCATATTGTTCACAGTGGTAACATAACTGTTGCTGTAGCTGTAGCTGTTGCTGTAACAGTTCAAGCGAACTCTGTACCAGACCCCAATAATATCTTCATATCCTGGTGGTTCTTCCCAAGTCAGGATTACAGGAAGGGGTGTGGTTGGTACAGAAGTGGATGCCGATGATTCGAATCCAGTAGGTCTTGAATTTGTGTGAATGATTGTGGTAGATCCAGTAGGGGGCAAGGCTGGTGGAAGTAGCCAATGGATACAATTAAAACACGGACAAAAACAACATTGTTCATGGAGTACGCAGAACTGAGCTGTATGGAGTTCATGACAAAGTCAGTGACAGCTTGCCACCTGTACATTTGCCATAAAGGTTAATGTCAACTGTGTAGGTGCAGTTCATGTATAAAGGCAAGTGTGTGTAGGAGAGCAAACAAATTATATTCCTAGAAAATTATGTAAATATTTCCTGTATAATTGGGGCGAGCCTGAGCGAGCCCCACACTTACGTGAAGTACGCCACCGCTGTCTGTATGTGTATATACTAGGCAGATGCTTACAGCATCGTGGGGGCGAGCCTGAGCGAGATAAAGGTGCCGATGGCATGCAGCTATTTGCGTTGGACTGCATAGCATACATTGTAGATGCTGATACGGACCGAGTGTTTGCTTGTATGAATGATATGTAGAGGCTAAGGCTGATTCTAATGGAAGTTGGATGTTAATTGAGCACTGGTACGAATCACATGATCTTGTCGTAAGCCAGGTGAAGAGCGATTCTCAGAACCCTCAGCAGCGGTTGTGTTGCTGAGCGTTCTTCTTAGTGGCGTTCCTGTGGGCATTGTATAAAGGAGTGATCTGCTAACTACTTCGCTTAGGGTCCTGTGAAATTCTCGAACGTGGAGGAAGATTAGTTGGCGCTATTCCTTCGTACGATGCCTGTATTCTTGCCTGGCTGAGAGGTTGGAGCGTATGCTTCGTTTCGGACCACTTCCTTCTCGTTTGACGCTGTCCGCAGCGAGTATTTGAGGCGCGCGCAACGACTACGCAAAGGGCGGCCATCTTGTCCATTTTGCACCCGGCATAAATTGGTCCCGTGGCCTAAGACGACGTACGGCACATATCAGAGAGTGCGGTAGCACTCTATGTAGGGATGGCACAGGGTGTTTCGTTTTCCCTATACATTGGTATAGGAGCGAAATTCGAAAATACGCAGAAAACCGGCGAAAGAAGGCTACGTACAGCTGAATATAGAACGGTCTTACTATAAACTGACCTTAAAGGCAAGCGAACATATCCCGCTGAGAAATAACCGCGCTTCGAAAATCCCGGTTTTCGTTTTCTTCTTCTTCTTCTTCTTCTTCTTCGCCAGCTGTAACTCAAGAACGAAGGGGGCTATTGGATCGCTTTTAGGACGAAACTACTAGAAAGTTCCCGAACTGTATTCTTTGATAGAACTGGTTGTCAAAGCGATAATATTCAACATCAAGGTTTTCGTGGCTCACAGCGACAGAGCTGTGTGAAATCCGCCATTTTCTAATGACGTCACCACGTAGTTTGAAAAATGGTCTCTGGGCCAGCGCGCCGAAGTTCTTCGTGTTTGCCTGGTAAAGCGCAAGATTGGCAGCTTACCAAGTGTGGTGCGCTATAAAGTTCTTATTGATATCGTCCAAGATGAAAGGAAACGCTGGCAATTTAATATGTCTCAGTATCAGCGGACACGGTACGTAATTCACTTGTAGCTAGCTAGCTACACGGTCCAGTTTTGTACCCACCAGGGATGAATAAACTAGTAGCAAGTCGATTGTGACCTATTATAGGTAAAGGTGGACGAGATACAGTATACTAATGAGAGAAGGCTATAAGCAGACTTGCATAAAAAGTACAGAAACTAGAGAAGATTAAAAATTTTCTACAAAAATGGTAAGAATGTAGGGATGGCACAAAAAGGACAGAAACAAGAGGGGATGTCATGTGGTGAAGTATTTGCTGTGTGTGGTTTCTACACACAAGGGTATTGCACCACATCCCTACATCTGGCAGCAGCATGTAGCTAATCAGTGTCGATGGAGGGTACATTATTTATCTCTTGAACAGACCAAACTGAACTTCAGTAGCACATCGAAAGGAATATGCACTATAATTGGCAAGAACAGATCTAGATTCTAGTATATAGTTGAAGGAATTTAGCTGCTTCCACTTTATCAGCCCTCAGGGGCTATTTGCAACTGAGTGCTGGTGGATTAGCTATAGCTACACACCAAGAGCAACAGCTGGCACTAGTTCTTATGTGGTCATACAGTGAGTAGCACATGATGCAGAATGCTGCCAGATGTAGGGATATAGTGCAATACCCTTGTGTGTAGAAACCACACACAGCAAATACTTCACCACATGACATCCCCTCTTGTTTCTGTCCTTTTTGTGCCATCCCTACATTCTTACCATTTTTGTAGAAAATTTTTAATCTTCTCTAGTATATATATACACATACAGACAGCGGTGGCGTACTTCACGTAAGTGTGGGGCTCGCTCAGGCTCGCCCCAATAATTATGTGCCGTACGTCATGCCGTACAGTTCTATTTACTCATTCACAATGGCTGCCGCTAGCGAACCTCTGTAGACTAGCTGGTGCGGAAGGCTTCTGAGGAAAGAGGATGCGCACCAAACACGGCTAACAGACTACTGTGTGCAGGTGCCACACTCAGAGGAAGGCAATGCGGGGAAGGCTACTTCGCATTCGCCCTCCTACAGTCTAAAACACGGCTAATCGCACCAAACACGGCTAACCGACTACTGTGTTCAGGTGCTACACTCAGAGGAAGGCAATGCGGGGAAGGCTACTTCGCATTCGCCCTCCTGCAGTCTAAAGCACGGCTAATCGACTACTGTGTTCAGGTGCTACGCTCAGAGGAAGGCAATGCAGGGACGGCTACTTCGCATTCGCCCTCCTGCCGTCTAAAATACGGCTAATCGACTACTGTGTTCAGGTGCATGCCATCGGCACCTTTAGCTCGCTCAGGCTCGCCCCCACGATGCTGTGAGCATCTGCCTAGTAGTTGAATAAATGTATTATAAGATGTACTGATGCAGTCTCCTGCCTATGCCTATCTTGACATATAAGCACGTGGAGACCATATGTTTGTGCATTGTGTTCTTACGAACAGCAACTTATAGATGCACAGCTCTATCTGCACGAATGAGTTCTGAGAGAACACAACCTGCGTAATATAATTATAGTTAGCCTATAGCCTATATGTTTGTGTATGACTCACTACTACTTTGCGCTGTTGCTCCATCTGCGGTTCAGAGAATGGAAAAATCGTCATGTAACAACTGCATCAGCACACACTTCATTCACACACACATACAGCTGGAGTAAGGCGCTAGCAGATGAAAAGGGAACAGTATCTTAGATCTGCAACGATCGAAACGAGAAGAAAGACTTCATATTTAATACGACCACTGGACGGGCTGCCGCTGCACTTCAGTCGGTTTGGACGAAACACTCAAGGCACCTCCAGACCACTTTGCTAACAACCCACACGCAAATCGCTGAGCACTGACCGCGCGCTGTGCGCTGTGTGGCAGCGGACAGGCATCGCTATATACCCGCTAGTCCACACTTGTGTCTCATTGTCCCTGCTCGCCGACAAACAGGACAGCATCAAAACGGGACATGCAGTACGTAGGCCACGTCGAAGAACTGCCGCATCGATCGGCAGCTACGGCATGCAGGCCTACAGGACCAAACGCACGTACTTATTTCGGTGCTGATTTGGGTGGTCGATTTGGTACTTACCGAACGCGAAGGAGCAGGCGAGGAGGATAGCCAAAGCCAATGCCGCCATGATGCGATCGATCGCTAGATCAACTTAGCGAGCGAGGCGGGCGCTGCATATGGAAGGCCAGAGGGGACAGCCTCGGTCACCATTTGGAATGCGGTAACTCGATCCGCGAGTTTCGATCTCAAACTCCACGTATTCCAAATGGTGACCGAGGCTGTCCCCTCTGGTCTTCCATAGCTGCACTGTGCACACGGCACTTTATAGGTTTGTGGGCAAGTGGTGAACACCAAGGGTATGACACTACGCACTACTGCGGATGCTATATATGGTGTGTGAGGGTGGTAATTGTATTCTTACTTCATTCAACTAACCTCGCCAGTGTATACTGTACATTGTGGCTTTGGTATCACGCGGACTGCTTGTAGACCGTCATCTTCAATCAATCAATCAATCAATCAATCAGACGTACAGCTTTTCTCCTCAGTAGGAGGTCGCCTTAAGTACAGAAAAATCATAAATAATATAGCAGTTATTATATCTTAAGGACATGCAGTACTGGCATTAAAAGTTTAACTATGTATGGGAGATGTCATTCCATATCATCTATCCACTTCTTTCTTGGCCGTCCTCTCAGTCTCCTTCCGCACACGTCCTCCTCGAAAACTCTCCTCACCAACCTCTCCTGCGACATTCCTTCAATCCTTTCTCTCCACTCCTTCTTCTTCCTGTCCGCGACTGCTAGCACTGCTTCAACTCCCAGCCTTCTCCTGATGTCTTCATTTGGAATTCTGTCCAATCTGCTCACGCCTTCTATTCTTCTGAGGTACCTCATCTCCATTGCCTGAATTTTGCTTCTGTGTCTCTTCTGAAGAGTCCAAGTCTCACTCCCATACAGGAGGGTTGGCACCACCATAGCATTTATTACTCTTAGTTTAGTTGCCTTACTTAGTTCTTTCCTTTCAATGACTTGTCTTCTCAATGCCCCCACCATTCTTGTTGCTGTCCCAATTCTATTTTCAATCTCATCGTCACATGATGCTTCGTCATTGAACATGGCCCCCAGATATTTCGTTGTCTGCACCGCTTCAACCTCTACATCGTCTACCACCAAATGGCATGTACCACCCCCTCTCTGTACTACCATCACCTTAGTCTTCTGCCAGTTTATCCTCATCTTCCATTTTGCCATCACTTCATTGAGCACTTCAGCATTTCTTTTGATGTCCTCCTCATTTTCAGCCACTATCACCAGATCATCAGCAAACAACAGGAATTGAACCTTACTACTTTCTAACTGCACCCCACCCTGAAACTTCTCCCTTGCCTCCCTCACTATGCTGTCCATTACTAAGTTAAACAGCCAGGGTGACATTGTGCACCCTTGTCTCACTCCCATCGCGACCTCAAACCATTCTGAATTCTTCCCCTGTACTCGTACACACGCTTCACTTTGGAAGTACAGTGACTCCACAGCTTCCTTCAGCCTCCCCCTGACACCATATCTCTCTAAAACCTGCCATAGTAGCTCCCTGTCCACTCTATCAAAAGCTTTCTCTAGGTCTACACATACCATCCTCATTATTTTGTTCTTCCCGATTACCTTCTCCCCCAGTTGTCTCACAGTGAATATCTGGTCAATGCAACTTCTCTTTCTCCGGAAAGCACCCTGCTCTTCTAGCACTTTCTCCTCGGTGATAGCTCTAATCCTCTTATCTAGAACAGTGGCGTACACCTTCCCTGGTACACTTAGTAGGCTAATTCCGCGATAGTTCTTACATTGTGTTCTACTACCCTTCTTGTGCACAGGGACAATCTGTGCCTTCCTCCAGTCTGTTGGTACTGTACCACTCTCCCAGGCCACAAGGAAGATTCTATGTAACCATTGCACCACTACATCTCCACCCGCCTTCAGCATTTCACCTGTTATCCCACATATTCCCGGAGCTTTCCTATTCTTCAACCTCCTTATGCATTCGCGTACCTCTTCTACACTGATCTTCTCTGTGCAGTCTGCGTCCAGCTGGTTGGCATCTTGATCCCTTCTCTGCTGCACCCTCTGACCCGGCACCTGAGTATTACTGTTTAGGTCACTTTCTAGCAGAGAGGCAAAGTAGTCCTTCCACCTAGTCCTTACCTCTTCTTCATCACACAGTACCTGTCCATTATTATCACAGATTCTTCCCACATCTTGCTTTCCCTTCACTGTAGATCGAATGCTAGCCCAGAACTTCCTTTGGTTGTTTACATAGTCACCCTGCAATGATTCTCCCAGCTTCCTCCATTCATCGTTTTTCGCCTTCCTAACTTCATGGCCTGCAGCTCTTTTCAATATCATGTACTCTTCTTTCGCTTCTTCGGTTTTCACTTGTAGCCATCTTTTATATGCAATCTTTTTCTTTCTGACTGCAGTTTCTACCTCCTTATTCCACCATCTAGTTCTCTGCTTGTCATTTCTGCACTTCTTTCGCCCACACACACCTTCTGCTGTCTCCATAACCTCGCTCTTGAACTCTTCCCACGACTTTTCCACATCACTACCATTTACCCATTTTGCTCCATTCAGTTTCAGTCTTAACCTGATTCGATATGCCATTTTACCTTCCTTTGTTGCTAACCTTTCAGTCCTCAGTCTGCTACGCTCCTCTACCTTTCTGGTATGGACTCTTCTATGTAGCCTAACTTTCATGAGCACAAGGTGGTGATCACTGCCTATTTCAGCTCCTCTAACTACTTTTACATCGTTCACGTTTCTATTCATCTCATTTCTCACCAGAAAGTAGTCAATGATCGATTTTAAACCTCTTCCTGGACACTTCCATGTGTATTTGTGTATCTCCTTGTGCTCGTAGAAGGTGTTTAGTACCTTGAAGCCATTCTCTGCACTGAAGCTCAGCAGTCTTCTCCCACTGTCATTCTCCACATCTTCACCTTCCTTTCCAATCACGCCTTCCCATCTCGCCACATTGTTGCCCACCCTAGCATTTAGATCACCCATCACCACAACATTGTCACCTCTAGGGGCCCTGTCTACCACCTCCTGCAGTGATGTATAGAATTGCTCCTTAGTGTCGTTGTCCCTATCATCCGTTGGAGCGTATACCTGCACTAACGTCAGCCATACTCCCGCAATCTTCATCCTCATTGTTACGCACCTTTCACTGACACATCTCCAACTCTTCACGCAGTCTGCCCATCGTTCCGCTATTGCTATGCCCACTCCGCCTCTTGCTCTACCATCGCTCACTCCCGCGTACACGTAGCTAGTCCCATCGATAACCTTCATTCCGTTCCCTCTCACCTTCGTTTCGCTTAATCCCAAAACATCGAGGTTATACTGCTCCATCTCCCGAATCAACCTACATTCTTTATTTCTTAGTGATCTGACGCTCCAAGTTCCTATTCTGTACAATGGTCCTTTATTTCCTGATCGCGCTGACATCCTTGCTGCTCCGGTGGGCTGTCAAATAGTAGACTAAGCGACCCGACGCGAAGGCTTCTGCTCCGCCATTTTTCGCACCTCGAAAATATCAGCTTGCAAATGACATGTTAGCACTTCTGACCATCAGACGATGACAGATGGGAGTGACTTTTGCAATGGCATCCAAGGCAGACAGAGAGGCTACACATGAAGTGGTGCAGTGCCTCTTTACAGGTCACCTGGCAACAGCCTTCGATCATACAATTTAATCTTTGTGGTGGTGGTTGCATGCTATAGAATGTGTGGTTCCATGGAGTCCCAGTAACAATTCATGACTTACATCAAAAGGAAATTGTCAACTCTAATTTTGGGAAGAATCTGGGTTTGGTGGGAAGGAAGTGGAGGAGTCTGGAGTCTGGAGATACAAAGCTTTCATTTTGTTCACATGGTCACAAATTTATGAGGAGAGTGAAGTTCTATGCAGTCGTCATAGCCCCCCATATAATTATACGTACATCATGGATGATACTCTGATAACACTGAGGAAGTTGATGGACAGTACTGACAGCACCCATGTCTCTAATCCTGCTGCAAGAAACACCACATGCCATGTATATAGCACACATACCTGGTTTCTTTGATCTATGTCTGCACTCTAGTATTACATTCAGGTGTTAGTGTGGGAGCATTGAAGCACTCTAAAAGCGACTTCCTGCTCCATCACTCAATACCAGTATTGTGTTGCAATCATGCAGTCATGACATAATTGGGGCGAGCCTGAGCGAGCCCCACACTTACGTGAAGTACGCCACCGCTGTCTGTATGTGTATATATATATATATATATATATATATATATATGTATATATATATGTGCCGTACGTCATGCCGTATAGTTCTATTTACTCATTCACAATGGCTGCCGCTAGCGAACCTCTGTAGACTAGCTGGTGCGGAAGGCTTCTGAGGAAAGAGGATGCGCACCAAACACGGCTAACAGACTACTGTGTGCAGGTGCTACACTCAGAGGAAGGCAATGCGGGGAAGGCTACTTCGCATTCGCCCTCCTACAGTCTAAAACACGGCTAATCGCACCAAACACGGCTAACCGACTACTGTGTTCAGGTGCTACACTCAGAGGAAGGCAATGCGGGGAAGGCTATTTCGCATTCGCCCTCCTGCAGTCTAAAGCACGGCTAATCGACTACTGTGTTCAGGTGCTACGCTCAGAGGAAGGCAATGCAGGGAAGGCTACTTCGCATTCGCCCTCCTGCCGTCTAAAATACGGCTAATCGACTACTGTGTTCAGGTGCTATGCTCGGAAAGGTATGGGGGAATCACCACCAGGGCGCAGCCAACTAGCGGACATAGCTACACACCCAAACAACATAAAGCACAATGGCCACGCTTCCTCAGGCCATAGATATTCTAAACTATCTACAACTAATCTTCCTCCACGTTTGAGAATTTCACAGGACCCTCAGCGAAGTAGTCAGCAGTCTGACAGCAGATCACTCCTTTATACAATCCCCACAGGAACGCCACTTAGAAGAACACTCAGCAACACAGCCGCTTCTGAGCATTCTGAGAATCGTTCATCATCTGGTTTACGCAACGCAAACATATATACGACAAAATCATGTGATTCTTAACATTGCTCAAATACAACATCATCCAACTTTCATTGGCATCAGCTGTAGCCTCTACATATCATTCATACAAGCAAACACTCAGTTCGTTTCAGCATCTACAATGTACGCGATGCAGTCCAACGCAAATAGCTGCATGCCATCGGCACCTTTAGCAGGCTCAGGCTCGCCCCCACGATGCTGTAAGCATCTGCCTAGTTATGACAATTTCTCTGTATGCTGTATGTGCACAACCTGTACTGACTGCACACAGTTGTGGACACACGGCAATGGAGGATGTACGTACGTTGCTCACCACATGAATCCATCACATGGTCAGTCATTCTCCATATCTCCACTTACATATACCAACAGCTAGTTACAAAATTAGCCACACACGTAGAATACATTGCGTAATTATGGTGTACACATGTCTAACTCCCAGTGAAATGCGGAGGCATGTGAGACATAACAGCCAAACTTGTGAGCCACTTCCGCCACTATGTAGTCCAAACACAACAGTAATTCTTGGAATGGCGTGAATTACAGACTGAACTGTGGGCACACTACGTATGTTGTGTCTCAGTCTGATCTGAGGTCACTGTATTGCATCTGTACATATATAGCCATTGTGTGCTTGAGGCTCAGCATGAGCCAATTCACTCCACATCCGCACACATCCCCATGAGTATTATAGTAAAGGAGTAGTAGGCTTTCTGTGCAGGAGAGATTAGTATTTACGTATACACACTTCATTGATCGTACACTTCTTTACCACAGCTACCTACATGCATGTATGGCCACCTCCCCTCTCCATGCAGCATGCATGTATGTATGTACACAGAGAACTTGAATCAACATTTCATGTATGTATCCTGCAGCTGCTATATACAAGAACTGATAGAAAGAGTCAAGGGCACCCAGAGAGGGGGGGAATTTAAAGCAGCGGATGAGGATGGGAAGTTGGCAATGATCTTGGATGGCGCGTGCAAAGAAAGAAGAGTGGGGATGGCGATCAGAAAGATGTGGAAGAAGAGATTCGTGTGACAGTCAACAATTCTCAGTGAACTTATTTGTGTGTGTTTTTCTTGAACAGTGCCTCATGGGGAGCAATCCCTAGTGCTTGTTTTGTACGTTGCACGTGTGCACTCAAATATGCATAATAATAATAATAATAATAATAGTAATAATAATAATATACATGTGTAACAATACTGAACGATAGTCCTGTGCCTATTTGTACTGACCATATTTTCTATATATAGAACCCATGTCATCAGTATGTGCAGGAATGTGGAGTCCTGTTGCACAATATGAGAAAAACATGGTGCAATGGCGTATCACTATAGGTGTGACATGGCAACACCACAGCATCATGGGTATGCTGCCATAAGTTGATGGAGAACTGCAAAACATATGACGAGCAACAGCAACGCAAGAACACTCAACAGGACATGACTCGCACGTGCTTGTACACCAAGATTCTACACTCATGAACAGTACTGCGTATGTGTGTGTGTGTGTGTGTGTGTGTGTGTGTGTGTGTGTGTGTGTGTGTGTGTGTGTATGTGTGTATGTGTGTGTGTGCGTGTGTGTGTTGTAGTGAGAAAGCCCCCATTATACTGACTTCATTTCAGCTGTTGCCGCAATCACACCAAGTAAAATGTATATGCACCGATGCTCCACAGTAAGCTTAGCACTATGTGCATACATACCGTGTGTGTGTATATACCTTGTAGCTTTATGTAATGCACACTGAATTTATGCAGTAAGCCGTGGCGGCACTCCTGTACCACATGCCTGGTCTGCACTTAACACAAGGAAGTGCACTGAAGGTATGTACATATGTGACATTGGGCAATGTCTTTAACATGATATAGTCAGAGAAGGATTACTGCAACCAGAGTTGTACAAGAATGAAGTGCACGTACACACATTAACATATCCACATTTCATATATACACATACGTATATATCCATATCTCAGGTAGGGTCCATGAATAATGCTTCTTTGATATCTTCCTAATCACACCATATCATCCTTGCTTCTATATAATTATGCTATACGTACATTGTAACCTGGTCTACTCTTATCTCTATACATACATTACTATTTACGTACGTAGGCTAAATGTAATCATGGATATACCTACTGTGGAAGTAGGAATGAGCTATACAGGATTTTGCAAAGTGGTTGTCGCAAATATCATCCAACTCACAACTCACCTTCGACCTTGCTTTATGGTGCTAGCCACCAAAAAGTTCAGGGTTGAGTAGTGAGTCAAACGACACTCGCGACAACCATTTTCCAAAACCTAAATGTCAATGGTAGCTAGTGTGTGTGAAACACTTGACATAACAGCATCATCTACGGTACTTGTCACAAGTTACTTACGTGATTCCGACGTATTCTGCAGTATCCCGTTGAAATTTCCGTGAATGTCGGCGAAGGCTGCTGCAGATCGGCTGTGCCCTTTCCGCATACTACCGCGCGGGTTCCGCAAATTCCTTGAACGACGGAATTACGCAACACACCTTCGAATGGTGAAGGCGTCGTTTCGAGGGCGAAGCGCAAGCTGAGACGATTAGAGCGAAGCTCTGGACAATTTTAATAGGTATACGTATACGTGACGTTATTCTGAACGACCTTGCAGCCCCGCACGGAATATGCGATCTACTGTGCGGAAGTCCACGCGCAGCCTTCGAGCGGTCCGCGGTCTGCTGAAAAAAGTCGCCATTCTACCGCGCGGCGTTCTCCAGAATGCCTACTCGGCAATCCGCATAAAAACGTAAGTAACTTGTGACAAGTACCGTACGTAGCCATAACAGCTAGGAATGAGCTAGCTGAAAGGAAGCTACATATTGGTTACAGGTATAGGAAATTCCGTGTATCCTGGCCCCCACTGCATGTGACTGCACCTACCTGCACGTGCACATTCCAGTACAACACTACTAGAACAGCTGGTACTAGACTGTTGAGTAGTAAGTCACGCTCCTGCTTAGCATGCACATGTGTGGCAGGATGTTCTGTCTTAGGTGTCAAATGCTGAAAATCCGGCACTGTCTGTACCCAACAAGATGGACTTGATGTGGGCAGGGGGCTCTCTTGTGGTCTGCAAATTAAACCAGCAAAGCTGCTTTAAACACAAGATGCCAAATGGCTCTATAAACTAGAGTATTACCAAGCACCAGAGATGCAGGACACACACACACACACACACACACACACACACACACACACACACACACACACACACACACACACACACACACAGGCAAGAGCAACCAACCTTAAATTCCTTAGACAGGGCCCTCATTTCAACCTTTAGCTGCTCCAGAAGTGATGTGCCTGACTGAGGTGGCCACTTGCCTCGCTTGGCAGGTGTCTCAGCCTCACCTTGTCCATCTAGTGTACGTTGCTGCAAAGGGGACAGAGTGTGTCCAATGAAACACGCAGTTTACCTATGTACATGGCACGTTGTGCTGTGCTAGTGTACCTGAGCACTTAGTGCTAGAGCGTTTGCATGTGTATATGAGGGGGAGAGTGTGGGAGGTCTGTGTGGGGGGTCTGTGTGGGGGGGTTTGTGAGTGGGGGTCTGTGTGGGGGGCCTGTGTGGGGGAGAGTGTGGGGGGTCTGTGTGGGAGGGGTCTGTGTGGGGGGTTTGTGTGTGGGGGTCTGAGTGCATGTGTGTTGGTGTGTGCATGCATGCATGTGTGTATATACTTATGGATGTGGACAATGATGCATTAGTGCAGTGAGCAATGGATCCACCCTGAAGCACCCATCCAGTACCTTATATACTACCCTCACACCACAATGTCTTGCACTCATGTAATGATCCTTTGTGTATACAGTGCTAAGTACAATGGGCCAATTCAACCTACAGCATGTGGGACGTCCAGTCCTTAGTAGTAGGTGGTGTGTACAGTTACGTACGTAGGTACGTATGTGAGGTGACTGGGTAAACAGGAGTTATGTTATATACACCACAAGTCAGTCTATTCATAATTGTGGGAAGCCCAGTGCAGCATATAATAGGGGTGTACGTACCACACATCATGTGTACACCTTGGTGGACTTGTGTATACATTGTACATCGTACACCCACCCACATGGCAATGTGGTGATGTGACTTTCATGACATCACTACCACTTGTAGCAACCTTCACACAACTATGCAATGTGAAACATGTATGCATATATATTATACGCATGCAATACAATACACACATAACACACTCCGTCAAGGTCACTTGCCCTCTTGTGCACGTACTCTCTTCCGTGACTCCTCCTCCACAATCCCAACACAGCTGCTGTATATCCGGGTCAGAGAGGACCAGTCCTTGACAAACGGATGCAGTTTCTGGGAATGTTGAACAGGGAATGTTGCAGTGTACACAATGTGGGCACAGGTTGTCTGTGTGCGTGCGTGCGTGCGTGCGTGCGTGTGTATGTGTGTGTGCATGTGTGTGTGTGTGTGTGTGTGTGTGTGTGTGTGTGTGTGTGTGTGTGTGTGTGTGTGTGCATGTGTGTGTGTGTGTGTGTGTGTGTGTGTGTGTGTGTGTGTGTGTGTGTGTGTGTGTGTGTGTGTGTGTGTGTGCATGTATGTGTGTGTGTGTATGCGTACACATGTATGTGTGTAGGAGTGTAATATTTGTGAAACAAATACATATGTGTTAGTGTAGCTGTTTGCATGCTGGACAACCCTGCACACCTCTCCACTATCCCCCCTCCCTTACTTCCCCTCCCCTCTCCCATCCCCCTCCCTTACTTCCCCTCCCCTCTCCTCCATCCCCCTCCCCTGCTTCCCCTCACCTCTACCCTCTCCCACTCCCCTACATCCCCTCACCTCTCCCCCATCCCCTCCCCTGCTTCCCCTCACCTCTACCTCATACCCCTCCCCGGCTTCCCCTCACCTCTCCCTCATACCCCTCCCCGGCTTCCCCTCACCTCTCCCCCATCCCCTCCCCTGCTTCCCCTCACCTCTCCCTCATACCCCTCCCCGGCTTCCCCTCACCTCTACCCCCACCCCCTCCCCTGCTTCCCCTCCCCTCTCCCCCATCCCCCTCCCCTGCTTCCCCTCCCCTCTACCCTCTCCCCCTCTCCTGCTTCCCTTACCTCTACCTCAAACGTACCAGTAGCAAGGCCTCAGCTGCAGTGTTCTGAGGCTCCACCCCCTCCACACAGTCCCCCTCCACTTGGCAGCAGTCACCAAGAGACATACTGAACATGAGCTGGCCAGAGGAAGACAAGGAAGTCTTCACATCTAGGGCATCCATGCCAGGCAATGTGTCTCCGTTCCTGGGATGTACGTGATTGTACACACGTAGTAGGGAATGAGAAAGGGTGAGAAGCAGGTACAATGAACCACTGCTCTGCATACTTCATCGCCACTGCCCTCACCCACAATCATGCATACTATGCAGGAACACATACGTATGTACTCTACTGTCCATACGTACCTCAGCAAGCAGCACTCCAGTATCTGCCATGGACTGTAGGGCATAGTAGAGGTATGCACATCAGCAACTACTGGGACCTGCAAGAAGAGACAGGATCACAGTAGAATGAACACACACACCACCCTCCCCTGCTGTTTTGTACTGTACCTCTGCACTTGCTGTAGCTGCATCCTCCTGAACAGCTTCCTGTTTCTTGAGTGCTCCATCGAACAGAAGGTCCAAGACAGTTTCAGCTGGACAGCACAAACAGAAAGGCAAAAACTTCAGGAAAGACTACATTCAGTCAACAAACAGATGGAAGTGCGCCAAAACAGCTGTCTGTGGCTCTTCAATCTGTTTGTTGAATGACTGGGAAGGCGATCACTGGTTGCCACAAATAGGACTTCGGTCCCCCTGGCCAGGTATCAATGTATTGACCTTGCCAGGTTTGGCGTAATATCCAGTGATTATTGCCACACATCTCCTTAGCCTTAGCCTCACACTGGGCTACAGTGTAACAAATCCCCATCCTACAGTACATTTAGTATTGTTGCTATGTGTAGGCCACTGCTCCATGCATGGCTGCATGCCCATCCTCAGGGTGCTCTGTTTCAAGAGGCACACCTGTCTCTAGTCTAGCCCGTTAGACTAACCCGCCTCCTGCTTCGCTTGCTTCTTGGTCCTACCTGCTCCACTTCCATACCAAATATTATCCAGTGAAATGGAAGCTAAATATGGTTGTTCATCCTTCCCTACCCAGACAGAACCAAACACAATTAGACCACTTTCATAGGAGGAACTGCCTGCACACTACGTACACGACATATGCTCAGGTGTTAAGGTATCGATCATACACTACAAGAATGTGCTAGTCTAGCAATGCCATAACATATTATACGTAATATGGGTGAAAGCTGGGTTGGGTTGGGTATCTTGAGGACTCACCCACACACTCAACTACGGTGATTTCAGGTTTTGTCTTGAGAATCCCCTGACAGGCCTGGTTCAGAAGTGCCAGGGGGCTTTGCACAGCACTGCCAACGGACCACACTGAACAAAACAAACTGATCAATGAAGGACCACATGTACGTATAGTATGTGAGCACACGCACACATGCACACACACACACACACACATACACACACACACGCACGCACACACACGCACACACATACACACACACGC